>PVKA01046178.1:0-15074 GCA_004027165.1 Ctenomys sociabilis | reverse complement strand
CTGAGCATCTCCCTGGCCCCTTTTCACTTTCTTTTTAAAAAAAAAAAACAAAAAAAAAACCTTTTGCTTCCTTTCTCATTCCCCAGGCATCCTGGCGACTGCTCCTGGTTGAGGGCTGTCCACACCTGAGCAGGAAGATGGTGGCCACAAAGAAGACAAAAAAATCTCTGGAGTCCACCAATTGTAGGCTCCAACTTGTTATGAAAAGCGGAAGATACTTGCTGGGGTGCAGGCAGACGCTGAAGACGATCAGACAGGGCAAAGCGAAATTGGCCATCCTTGGCAACAACTGCCCAGCCTCGAGGAAACCTGAAGTAGAGGACTCGGCCATGTAGGCCCAGACCGGTGTCCACCACTGCAGCGGCAATAATATCGAACTGGGCCCAGCATGTGGAAAACACCGCAGAGCACGCACACTGGCCATCGTCGATCCAGTGATTCTGACATCATTAGAAGCTGCCAGACCAAACCAGTGAGAAATAAACTGAGCAGAAGTTTTCATTAATAAAACCTGCCAGAGCTTGAAAAAAAAAAGTTTCCTTTTGCAGAGCTGGTAACAACACATGCATGCACGCGTGCACACACACATAACACCACCACTTATTTCAGCTCTCAGTCTTGAAGGCCTTCAGGTGCCACATCATCTGGCTGGCTGGCTCAGGTTGGACTGGCATGCATTATTAGTATCTGGGACACAAGCAAGGGAAAGCCAGATACCTAAGCCTGAACAATCATCACTAAAGGTTGCAAAGTCATGCACAGGGAAAGCTAAAGTCAGAAGGTGTTTAGCCATTACACCTGCTAAGGGCTTTTCCTACTCAGCTCTACTTATTTTGGTAAGGGTGATACACAGGTGATTGATTCTTGGATGCTCAAACATTACCCCTTATCTCTAAATATATTTTCTTCCTTTTTTTTTTTTTTTTTTGCGGAACCGGGGATTGAACTCAGGCCCTTGTGCTTGCCAGGGAAGCACTTATTCCACTGGGCCATCTCCCCATCCCTTTTCTTCCTTTTTGAAGGCATTGCCAATCAACCATCTATACCTTGATGCCAAGGTAGCTGTCCCCAGTGATGGTCAGTCAGAACGTGCCTTGTATTGGAGGTGATGTGACAGACAAATTGAAGTCAGTGTCATAGCCTTTCTTGCCAAATTTGAGCAATAGTAGAGCATTGGAAAGAGCGGCTCTTAGATTTCATGTAGCATCCATTGTCGGGTCTAATCCTGTCCATTTTGTAGTCAGTACTATAAAATATTAAAACTGACAAATAGTAACAAAGTTTATAGGCAAACATAAAACAAGATAATAAGAGCAAAGCAAATCCAGTCTGCACAGTAGACCGGAATTAAGGAATATTGTGAGCAAGTTAATTAATGAATTACATTAATTGATTAAGGGATATTTCTGTTAAGCAAGCTTAGTTTTAAGAGAAATATATAGGGGCTGGGAGATGGCTCAGTGGAATAAGTGCTTCCCTGGCAAGCACAAGGGCCTGAGTTCAATCCCCGGTTCTGGAAAAAAAAAAAAAAAAAATGTTAAGAGAAAGATATATCAAGCAAATACTTAACGAGTTCACTCTTCTGGTAAACCAATGTGAATTGCCACTTGAGAGAAAGCACACATTAGGATTCTGTAGGTATACATACAGAACTAATGTAGGCAATGTAGGTAGACATTTAAGAATAACAGTGTAGGGCAGCAGAGATAGCCTAGGCAAATGCAAGGACTTGAGTTTGATTCCCAGTACCATGTGTTGTGCCAGCCCTGCCTCAGGTGCACCGGGCTGACCATGGAGACTGGGCATGGTGGTGCACGCCTGTAATCCCAGTGCTGGGGAGGCTGACATAGGAGGATCATTACAAGTCTGAGCTGTGTAATGAGGCCCTGTACCAGGTACATTAAAAAAAAAAGAAAAGAAAAGAATAACAGTGTGAAAGTATTAAAGTCTGTCTCCATTACTTTTCTCTGGTTCTTGAGACAAAATTTCTGACATCCAAAATTAAAGAAGAAAAGGTTTATTTAGCTCACAGTTACTGGAGGCTTCAGTCCATAGTCAGCTTGGCTCCAAGGCAGAGCAGCACATGGCAGGGGGCAGCTGTTCACGGTGGCAGAAAACAGCAAAGAGCAAAGGGAGGAGCTGCAGCTGAAGCTGCTAGCAAGCCTCTCTCCCCATATTGTATTCAGGTTATCCACACCAGAGCCAATGTAGCACTCGCACCCATAATCCCAGCATTGTACCATGAATTAATCACAAACTGTAGAAACTTCCCCATGACTTCATGAGGCTTTGTGGGGACTACTAGACACAAACCACAGCAATGTCTATCTTACTAAGAATGTACATTTTTTTTCTTTTTTTTTTTTTGTCTTTTTGAGACAGTTCAGGCTGGCCTTAAGCTCACTTTGTAGCTCAGGCTGGTCTTGAACTCACAACAATCCTCCTGCCTCAGCCTCCAGAGTGCTGGGATTAAGGTATGCGCCACCATGCCTGGCCTAGAATGTACATTTTTGAGCAAGACTGTCTTTCATCTACCAAGAGGAAAGTAGCATTTGTCAATTACATAGCTATAAGTAACACACAGGTAACAATTTAACAAAATAAATTAGTTAATTTTACTGCATATAAAGGCAAGCTTCAAGAGTGATATTTTAATCAGGACAACCACATTTTTTTTAAAATGTACTTAGTACAGGGTTTGCAGGATCTACAGGGTCTCCCTACATACCTCAGACTCGTAGTGATCCTCCTGTCTCAGCCTCCCCAGTGCTGAGATTGTAGGTGTGTGCTACCGCACACTGTTTTGGTGGTTGGCATGACATGCCCAGATTTCCATGGGTTGAACCTGAGTCTTTGCGCTTGCTAGACAGGTACTTAGACCACTGAACTCCCAACCCCTCTTCTTCTTAGATTGCTCCCTTTACAAGGATTTAGTGACCTTCTGTGTCTCTCTTAATCAGCCTTGGCTTGAAATTCACTTTGTCTGACTAGCTATTCTATTTGCAGACCATTAACATTGATGCTTATAGGGGCCGGGGAGATGGCTCAGTGAAATAAGCGCTTCTCTAGTAAGCACAGGGCCTGAATTTAATCCCGGGTTCCACCAAAAAACAAAACAAAACAAAACAAAAAACTGATGTTTGTAATTGATATGTATTGTGTTGCTCTTGTCAATAGCTATTCAATTCTATTTCTGGTTTAAAAAACAAAACAAAACAAACAAACAAAAAAAAACGGCCAGCCACATAGCTCAGCGGACTAAAGCACCTGCTTAGGCAAAGCGCTGCAGCTGGGATTCAATTCCCAGCCCAGCCCTGCCGGCCCCGCCCCCAAGGCACGCTGAGGTGGCAATTGAGACCGGGCATGGAGGCACGGGCCTATAATTCCAGCGCTTGAGAGGTTGAAAATAGGAGAGCCACTACGAGTTCCATCTGTGTAGTGAGACTCTGTAGAGCCTCTACTAAAGAAAAAAAAAAATTAAATTTAAATTAAAAATAAAAAATGCTTATCCCAGTATTCTTCGGCGTACTGCGCCGGCCCTGCCCCCGGGGGCGAGCTGGAGGATCACTAAGAGTCCAATCTATGTGGTAAGACCCTGTAGACCCTGTACTAAACACAAAAAGTAAAAAATAAAAAATAAAATAAGTTAAAAAACTTTTTTTTTTCTGAGTTACTGTCACATTACATTGTCTTCCATCCTTTTACTTTGTTGTTGTTGTTGTTGTTGTTGTTTTGCATTTACAGGGTTTCACTACACAGATAGGACTCATACTGATCCTCCTGTTTTCAGTCTCCTGAGCACAGACCGTCACATCCAGTCTCAGTCACAGTTTCAGCACGCCCCAGGGGCAGGGCCAGTGCAGCACAGGGAATCAAAGCCTGGTGCTGAGCTATTTGGCTGGCCCTCAGATCTTGCTTCTTGATCCACTCTACTGGTCTGTGTCTTTTGATTGGTGGATTGAAACCATTGACATTGATGCTTATAACTGTTATTATTGACTTATCCTTGCCATACTATTTTCCTCTTGTTGGCTCCATCAGTTTTTCCCCTCTATTGTTTGCCTCACCTTGTGGATTCCTTCTGATAGGGTTCATGGAACTGTAGTCCTTGTTATCTCTTTCTACAATGTACTTCAAAACATTTTGGAGTGATGGTTTGATGGTCATAAACCTCCTCAGATGTTCTTTGTCACGGCAGTTTTGAAATATGGTTTTTGGGGCTGGGGAGCTGGCTCAGTGGAATAAGCGCTTCCCTGGCAAGCGCAAGGGCCTGAGTTCAATCCCCAGTTCTGAAAAAAAAAATTATGTCTCTTTTGCTAACGGAGTACAATCAGCAATAATGATAGCATCAAACACAGCCTGGAAAATAACTGAGGTAACTATTAATTTGTCACCTTTAACTACATGAACTAGATTTGTGGTTACATAACAAAATCTAAAAGGAACCAGAAAATTACATGTAGTAAGTAAGCTCTCAATATGGCAATTTTACCCTAAGGGGAGAGAATTCTGAGAAACTCTGGGAGAAAAATTAGAGAAATAGAAGAAGACAAAGAGATTCGAAGCAAGGCTGGAAGATAGAAGAAACTCATATAAAAACAAACACAGCCAGGCGTGGTGGCGCATGCCTGTAATCCCAGCACTCGGGAGGCTGAGGCAGGAGGATTGTTGTGAGTTCGAGACCAGCCTGAGCTACAAAGTGAGTTTAAGGCCAGCCTGAACTGCATAGTGAGACCTTGTCTCAAAAAAACAAAAAAAAAAAAAAAAAAAAAAACACAAAGAAATTTTGCCACTCCATATATAAGTTAACCAAAGTTTTAAAGTTTATTAACTCATATTTGCGTCCCAAATTCTGTAAGTACTGTCCATCTAGGAAAGACTGTATAACATACTTGAAGTGGGAAATGCCAGAATCCTGTAAAACTTTTCTGTAAAAACAAAGTGATTTCTAAAAGCTCATTTTAAAAACTTAATTTAAGCAAAGACTAGACACTAAAAATAATAACTGATTAACAGACCATAGTTGTAGCTATTAACCATTCACAACAAAACTTTTTTTTTTTTTTTTTTTTTTTTGCAGAACCAGGGATTGAACTCAAGCCCTTGCACTTGCCAGGCAAGCACTTATTCTACTGAGCCATCTCCCTGGTCCTTTGTTTGGTCTTTTTGAGATGGGGTCTCTCACTATGCAGTTGAGTGGCCTTGATCTCACTTTGTAGCCCAGGTTGGCCTCAAACTCACAGTGATTCTCCTGCTTCAGCCTCCCTAAGTGCTAGGGTTATAGGTGTGCACCACCATATCTGGCTTTATACATATTAACTTTAGGATATTTTAAGATGATGAACAAATATGACCCTCAATCACTTTGAGACATTATTTAAAGCTCATTTTTAACTTGACTTATAGCTTGATAAGTCTCCATTTTTCAGATATTTCTTGTCTCTTCAGGATAGTTATCCTGAAACTTATTAAAGGATAGGATATCTTTTCATCTTATATTAGCGTTATATAGATAAATTTATCAACAATCTATGAAACACATTTCATTTAATAGATTTAAATATGTTATCATTTACAAATTTTAAGAAGCAAAGAACGCATGAATTTATACTTAACAAAAGTGTTTAGTAGGCCGGAGAGATAGCTCGATGGTCAAAGTATCTGCCTGGCAAGTGCAAGGACCCAGGTTCGATCCCCAGTACAGCATGCTATGCCTGCCCAGCCTGGGCATGGGGCTGACCACAGAAACAGCCATGGTGGTGCACATTTGTAATTCCAGCACTGGATAGACTGAGACAGGAGTATCATTAGAGTCAGAGCTATGTAGCAAGGCCCTATATTAAATAAATAAATAAATGGTTTTTATTTTTATTTTTCCTACTTTTGTCTTTTTTTTTTTGGCCAGACAGGAATTGAACTCAGCACTTGAAGCACTTATTCCACTGAGCCGTCTCCCCAGCCCCCAACTTACTTTTGTCATTTTTTTTTATGAGCAGAATAGATTTATTGAGGGAAAGAAAGCTCCTGTCCAAGAGAGGGACAGGAGAGGGGCCCAAGTGGGTAGTTCCCCTGATAAATGATTTTTTTTTTTTGTCTTTTTGAGATAGGGTCTCACTGTGCAGTTCAGGCTGGCCTTAAACTCACTTTGTATCTCATGCTGGTCTTGAACTCACAACAATCCTCCTGCCTCAGCCTCCCAAGTGCTGGGATTACAGGCATGCGCCACCACTCCCAGCTTCCAATAAATGATTTTTAAAAAAGTTTTTAGCATTTTATTTTATTATTATTATTTATTTTTTTATTTTTAGGGAAGGGTCTATAGGATATTCTGTGTCTCACTACTAGAGTGGACTCTTTGTGATTTTATGATCCACCTTTTTACAGCCTCCCAAGAGCTGGGATTACAGGCATGCGCCACCATGCCCATTCTCAATTGCATCCTAGTGCGACCCGGGGACGGGGATGGCATGGCAGGCCTGGGGAGTGAACCCCGGCCCTGAGCCTGCTTGCAGCCACTTTAATTCACTGAACTAGCTATTTGGCTCGCCCCATTTTAAATTGCATGTAAATGAGTCAAATTTATCTAATTCAATTTTTAACAATTACTTTTTTTTTTTTTTGACACAAGGTATCCCTATATAGTTCAGGCTGGCCTTGAAATCATTATGTAGCCCACGTTGACCTCAAACTCATCTTAATCTTTCTGCTTCAGTCTCTCGAGCACCAGTATTACGGATCTGCTCCACCATGCCTGGTAATAATTACTTCTACATTGACCACAAAACATAAAACATCTGACAAAAACAAGTTAATAAAAGCCGGGCGTGGTGGCGCATGCCTGTAATCCCAGCACTAGGGAGGCTGAGGCAGGAGGATTGTTGTGAGTTCGAGACCAGCCTGAGCTACAAAGTGAGCTTAAGGCCAGACTGAACTGCATAGTGAGACCCTGTCTCAAAAAGACAAAAAAAAAAAAAAAAAAAAAAAAAAAAAAAAAAAAAAAAAAAAAAAAAAAAAAAAAAAAACAAGTTAATGTCCTCAAACTGTATTTCTTTTCCTGAGCAAAATACATTATCATTTATAAATTTTTTGTTGCTTTTGTTTTGCTTTGTTGGATTTTTTGAGGCAAAGTCTCACTACTGTAGCCCAGGCTGTCCTTGAACTCATGGGGAGGTTCCCACTTTGGCCTCCTGAGCGCTGGGATTACGGGCATACATCTTCACACTCAGCCTACATCTTTTGTTTTTGTGGGACAGGACTTGTTATGTCATTCAGGCTGATTTTGAACTAACTATGTAACCTAGCTTGGCCTGAAACTTTCAACAATCCTTCTGACTCAGCCTCCAATTTACAAATTTTAAGAGGCAAAAAAATAAATGAATTTAGCCGGGCATGGTGGCGCATGCCTGTAATCCCAGCACTCGGGAGGCTGAGGCAGGAGGATTGTTGTGAGTTCGAGACCAGCCTGAGCTACAAAGTGAGCTTAAGGCCAGCCTGAACTGCATAGTGAGACCCTGTCTCAAAAAGACACAAAAAAAAAAAAAAAAAAAGAATTTATACCTCAAAAATGTCTTTACTAATTTAAACTTAATTACTCAAATGTTTTATTTACTTAACTATTTTTTTTTTTTGGAGAAACCGGGGATTGAACTCAGATCCTTGCGCTTGCCAGGGAAGCATGTATTCCACTGAGCCATATCCCTGGCCCTTCTAATTTATTTTTTGAACAACTACTTCTACTTGTTCACAAAATATTAAACATAGGTTAATGTCTCAAAACAATCCCCTTGCCCAGGAAAAAAATTCTAAGAAAAAAATGCTCAGGAGTTGCAGTTGATATTTGGAAATTACATCTACATGTCCTAAGAATGATATTTAAACATCTTTGAAAGGATTTTGTAGGACTTTTGAATTTCATCTCAAGGAATTATTTTTTAACCAAATGCACACTATCTGGATAATAAGGATGCTTATAAGTAGATCCAGTTGAAAGACTATAAAAGAACTTTATTAACCATGGACATTTAAAATGGTAAAGTGGGACTGGGGAGATAGCTCCGTCATCTAAGCATCTGCCTGGCAAGTACAGGGACCCAGGTTTGATCCCCAGCACCACAGGCCCGAAACCGGGCATGGTGGCATATACCTGTAATCCCAGTACTGGGGAGCCTGAAAAAGGACGATCACTTCAAGTCCAACCTGTGTAGTCAGACCCTGTACCAAATACATAAAATTAAAATAAATAAATAAATAAAATGGTAAAGCTCAAAAGGTCTGGAAAGATCCACAAACTACAATGAGAAGTCCTAGTGCCCTGGTTTGTCATTCAAGACTTAGATAATTTGTTATCTATATAAACATGAACTCAGCTATCTTATAAAATTAGGAAGAAGCATAGTACTGAGCTAGGAGATTAGGGCTGGGCCAAATTGGTGGAACAAACATTAGAAGTCTGTTAGTCCTGGAGAACCAGGACACATGCGTAGGACCCGGCATGGCTGCAGCTTCTAAACACTGTATCTGAAATCAATTTAAAAAGTATCATTCTCCCCACCCCCCAGCCGGAACTGGAGATTGAATTCAGGCCCTTGCACTTGCCAGGGAAGCACTTATTCCAAGGAGCCATCTCCCAGGCAAAAGTATCATTCTCAATTCTTCATTTCCATCTGAAGCAAAAACAAACAAACTTTTTATAAGACAAATTAAATTTGACACCAGGCTAAGTGAGTTTCTAATGGGATAGCCACTCCCAATGCCTTCTTTATGCGAGTGAGCAGCAGTCCAGGAATTCAAGGTTCAAAAGGGTCCTGCCATTGTGCTTGGGCTGCTGTGAGCGAGCCCCCCCACTGATTCACTCTTGCTCTGCAGAGCCTACTCTCCTTCAGCTCTTCTGGGTGTCTTGCCCAATTCTTTGCTTAGGACATTGAGACTAGCTCTCAAAAGCTGCTTCATTTCTTTCTTTCTTTTTTTTTTTTTTTTCTCTTTTGTGGCCAGCTCAGCCCACCCTGGGGGTGGGGCTGGCACAGCATGTGGTACCCAGGATCCAACTGTGGTCCCAGCGCTCTGCCTAACCTTGCCTAAGCGCTTTAGACCACTGAGCTATCTCACCAGACCCTCAAAAGCTGTTAAGAGTAAAGCCAAACAGCGTATACACAGACACAAGTTAATACACGTGGAAAAGGCTGTCTATATTTTCTCTTAGACTTAGTATGGAAACTCTCAAGTGGAAGAGCCATTTTTATTATAACCCATAATTATTACAGCAAATGACTAGTAAAATACTGCCTGTTAGGATCCCTTACTAATTCTGGAACATTACATTTTCTAGGAAGCTAAATAATTTAAATAAAAGAATACTAGCTAGTGCCATATTAGAGTATTTGTGTCACATCTCAATGTTCAACCAGCTCTTACTCACAAGTCTTTTCTCTTAATTTTGTTGTTTTGAGACAGTGTCTCACTGTGTAGTTCAGGCTGGCCAATTACAGGCCTTCACCAGCATGCCTGGCCAGTTTAAAAGCTCCCGCCCCAGGTTTTAAGGCACTTTGCATTGTGTCAAAATTTAGACATACTGTAGCTGGTCATAAGTATACCTGGCCTTATTGCTTAAGGCTAGTCTGTAAAAAAAAAGAAACGAGTTCTGGAAAAATATTCTTCACTAAAAAAAAACACAAAGGAAAATATCTGTAATCAAGTTTCTTCTTCTTCTTCTTCTTCTTCTTCTTCTTCTTCTTCTTCTTCTTCTTCTTCTTCTTCTTCTTCTTCTTCTTCTTCTTCTTTTTAGTTAAAGAATGTAAGTGGTAGGAGACAAAAATCAATTTTCAGCAAACAAGTTTTGACAAATATTTTGAAACTCTACTGGTTTAGAATGAACCAACGACTGCTGGCCTAAATGAGGGGAAACTTAAACCCTAATTAAAACTCATCAACATTAGCCAAGTAGCTGCATGATCACTGGGTAGAGAAGGCTCTTGTTTGTACTTGTCACTAATCTAGAAAAGGGCAAGGAAAGCAGCTATGGGTATTATCTTGGCTAAAGTTACTCCAAAGAATCTTCATAAGAACAGTTGCGTAAAATCAGTACATGCTTTCAGTTATACAGGCCATGTTGTATCACAATAAAATCTGCTGTTTCTAAGACACAGGTCACTAAAATTTTCTAGGGAGCTACAAAGTAGCGCGAGCACTTTTATTCCTAAGCAACTTACAGCACTCCTGAAACACACCACCAGTATCTCCACACTCTAGGAAATCTCTTCATCTGAATTTTTTTTGGGTCAACTAATGCTTCAGGAAGTCTGAACTTGGGGTTAGGGAGATGACTCCTTGGTAAGCGCAAGGGCCTGAGTTCAATCCCCGGTTCCGCCAAAAAAAAAAAAGAAGTCTGAACTCTATATTGGGTCACAAAGAAGCCTCCAATGGCTTAAGTAATTCTAGAAGGTACTGAAATCCTGCTGTTCATCCTAGGCCAAAGGTGGCTATAAGGAGGAAAGATAAAAGAAACAAAGTAAATGAAATCATATCAAAGCAAACTAAAAACAAAATAAGGGGGCGGGGGAGATGGCTCAGTGGAATAAATGCTTCCACAAGGGCCTGAGTTCAATCCCTGGTTCCACAAAAAAAAAAAAAAAGAACAAAATAAGTGCCCCCAGAAATTTTTTTTTACCTTTGAGTCCCTTCTCACATCAGTCAGTGCCTCAAAATGATCTGCAATAGATCCAAATGGCCACAGGTGGTATAGGCACTTGCCCCAACCCAAACAACAGTGCCCTAAACCAGTTAGTGCCCTCAAATGACTTACAATGGGTCCAAAATGACCCCACATAATGAAAGTCCTTATTTTACCTAAAGGTCACTGCTGAATGACTCAAGGTCTAAATAGAGATAGTACTGTCTCTGGAGTGACAGACCGTACTGTCCAGCAGGAAGCCAGGTGGAGCTCTTCCACTCCCCAAACAACTTTTCTTCCTTTTACTCACAAAAGCATTTCTAGGCTTCTGATACCATGAACAGGAAAAGGGGAAGACCTTCAGGTGCAACATGTTCCCAGTAACTGCCAGGAACAGTCCCAGCAATGAGTTCGGCTACCCACTAGCAGCCAGTCTCTTTCCCCAAGTTCATCAGGGTGGATGCCTCTTGGGACCAGGGACTCCTCCTGGATGGCTCACCAGAACTGTTACTGGCTACTTGGTTTCATATCCTAAGGTTCCTTTGTCTGCTGCTGACCAACTGAAAGGGGGTCATTTCTTTTGGTAAAAAGGAGTTATTCAAAGCTGGCTCTGAGAGGGCAAACGAGATAAAGCACCTGCTTAGGCAAATGCAGTGACTGGGGTTCTGACTCCAGCACCACACTCTGAGCCAAGCCATGGAGACCAGGCATGGTCGCACGCCTGTAATCTTAGCACTAGTGAGACTGAAAACAGGAGGATCACTAAGAGTCGGAGCTGCTCTGTACAAAATACATTTTTTAAAAAAGCTATCTCTGAGGAGATAGAGGATCCCATTTTCTTCAAATCAGTATCTGCTGTGTACAGGTGGGTAAGAGTCTTAGAATAAGGACCAGAGGGGAGCCGCACAGAGAGATAATGTAAACCTCTCCACCTGCTTTACTGTTTCTAGCCATCATCAGCTCATTGTCTAGTTTCTGATAGAAAAGAAACTGGGCCCTAGGCCCCCTGATGTCAACATTTGCATATTTTGTCACTTTTATCTAGGCTGAAAGGAGGGAGTTTTGGCCATGCCCTCAAGAGGAGGATGTTTGGGGAAGTTGCTTATCTCTAAAAGAAAAATTCTAACTTTTCAAGTTCCATTTTGCAGTACCAGTTATGCAGATATCTCTTTCTGGGCTTCTCACTAAAGAGCAAGATGTCAGACATTTGTAACACCACGAACCAAACCAGAGTTTCCAGAACAGCAGCAGAAGTGAATTGCTGGGAGCTACAGATCCTATGGGCCCCATTTCTCCTCCTCAATGATGTTCTTATAGACAGCTAAGTTAGGTAGAAATGTTACACACACTTAGACAGGGTTAGGCCTGGAGGGAGTCGGTGTGAAGGATGAGAATATATTACGACTGTGGCTGGAGGGACATCTGTTGAAGACCAGGCCTCAAGATAGACAGAATGACCAGGCCTACATGCCTCCCCAGGAGACAAGATGATTGCTAGCACCTGGTCCACTGAAGTTTAGAGACACTTTAGTCACCCAGGTAGGTCACCAAGATCTCCTGATCCATGCCTTCCTTGAAAGGTCCTTGTCATTTCTTTCTTTTTTTTGCCAGAACCGGGGATTGAACTCAGGCCCTTGCACTTGTCAGGAAAGTACTTATTCCACTGAGCCATCTCCCCAGCTCCTTGTCCTTTCCATGTATACTTGCTACATGATCTGCTTCCCCACTAGTATTCCCTAAGTAGCTACACTTATAATCTTATTGGTTAATCATAGTTTTGTCCCACATCAGGCCCATCTCATCATTTTGTACCCACCTCAAGATTTTGCCCTATAAAACTTCCTTTAAGAAGTGAGCTCATTGGCAACCCACTTTCTCTACCCATCCTGTCTCTCAGGAGCTATCTCACTCAGTAAAGTTTTCTACTCTTAACTTTCATTGTTCCTTAGAGTTCATTCTTTGATTTAGGGAACCATGAACTTTGCATATCTGGCATCTAGCAGGTTGGGAGTTGTATTGCTTCCCTTACATCACTGTGCTTTCTCAACTCACTTATCTCTTTTGTTTGGAAATGGATCACTCCTATTTCTTGAACAAATATCTTGTATTTCATCTTTCTGCTCTTGTATTCATGCTTCCTCCTGTCTAGAACTCATCCTCCTCTGGTTTAAATCTATCTTCTGCTTTGAACTCCAGTGGCACTTAATTTTCACTTACTTTTGGCATTTGTCATATTATCTTCTTCACTGCAATTGTTAAAAAACATTCTGTAGAGAGTAACTCTCATTCTATTTTATGGAATGAAACCTTGCTCAACTCTAGAATCACAAAAGCAAAATAAGATCTTTAAACGTAGTGGTGAGACACCACTCTGCTAATATAAAACAGGATGGGCCACATGGCAGAGAAGGCTTTCACACTAGATTTGTGCCTTGAACATTATTTTGGTGGTTGTATGCAAAGGATATGTTGGGCTTCATGAGGTCAGAGACGACTTTGCTCTCTGCACATGATTTCTGGAGAGAACTGTGAAATGCCCAGTCTTGGCCAGGACCTTAAAAGTAGCTTCAATAAGACTTGGATTGGGAAACCCTCCCTGTTTCTACATTGGTGTGGCTTAAATGGATTTATGTTGGGATTGTTCTTCATGCATACTGCAAACCTGATGCCATTTCTTGCATAGCTTTTTGTATCTATTCCTGGTGTTCTTGATGCATATTTTAACTGTGGTTCTCTGAACCTCAAACAATTATGGAAAGCATTACATTGTCCTTTGTCTTTCCAAAATTGCTTTTATGCTTGCCTGGCAGTTGGGTAGGATTACACTGTTTACACAGATAGCCTTATTGTTTAGCCTTATTGTTTTCCATGTATGTTATGGGGAACACTGAGCCAAGCAAATTTCAGAAGATCATTTACATGAACATGGTTTCAGTTATCCTCCATTTATCTTCATGTTTGAAAATCTACTGTTTCTCTCTCTCTCTCTCTCTCTCTCTCTCTCTCTCTCTCTCTCTTTTTCTTTTGGTGGAACCGGGGATTGAATTTAAGCCCTTATGCTTGTCAGGGAAGGGCTTATTTCACGGAGCCATCTCCCTGGCCCTCTTTTTCCTTTTTTGAGACAGGGTTTTGCTATGCAGTTCAAGCTGGCCTTGAGCTCACCTTGTGGTCCAGGCTGGTGAACTCACAATGATTCTCCTGCCTCAATCTCCAGAGTGCTGGGATTACAGGCATACACCACCACACCCAGTTTACTATACTTATTTTTCTCAGATTTTTTTTTTTTTTTTTTTGGTGGAAATGGGGATTGAACTCAGACCCTTGCACTTGCCAGGAAAGTGCTTATTCCACTGAGCCATCTCCCCGGCCCTATACTCATTTTTCATCTTTGTTGATGACACGCATGGGTGATAAACTCTAAAGGGAAATAAAAATTGAAAGACTGGAAGTATCTGAACTCAGCTTTCAGATAATTTAAGGTTGTGCTTGGTGGTCTGATTTATATAACCTGTGTAACTCTCCATTTTGTAACTAGAACAGCTATTTTGTTATACAACTCTGTACGTTTCTGCTATAACCTATGTAACTCCATTTTGTATTCAGGCACCACTGTGTTGTCATATGACTCTGTAAGTTTGTACCACAACCGTTAATCACTAAATATGTAACTCGTTTTTGTATCCAGCCACCATTGTATTGTCATATAACTCAGTAAATCACCTTTGTGCTGTTATGTAGCTCAGTAAATTTCCATAATAACTATTCATTGTTTTTTTTTGTCTTTTCGAGACAGGGTCTCACTGCAGTTCAGGCTGGCCTTAAGCTCACTTTGTAGCTCAGGCTGGCCTCGAACTCACCAACAATCCTCCTGCCTCAGCCTCCTGAGTGCTGGGATTACAGGCATGCGCCACCACTATTCATTGTTAAATCGCCAAACCACACAATATGTCCAATCTGTGATTAATACAAATTGTAATTGCTTGTTCTAAAATTGTGCCTACCTATTACAAGAATGTAACCCTTTGTTCTTACCATTGCCTTGATTGATTCCTGATTCCCTGCTGAACTTCTCTCATGCCCAGGCTGCAAGACCACTCACTTTGTGGTTATTTTTTTTTTGTTTTGTTTTTTTGTCTTTTTGAGACAGGGTCTCACTATGCAGTTCAGGCTGGCCTTAAGCTCACTTTGTAGCTCAGGCTGGTCTCGAACTCACAACAATCCTTCTGCCTCAGCCTCCCGAGTGCTAGGATTACAGGCATGCGCCACCACGACCGGCCCTCACTTTGTGGTTTTCAGCTTTAAAAACCCTTGCCCCTCCCCATCTTGGCACACACCCACTTGGAGACAAGAGTGGGTGCGGCCCCGAGCTCAGCTAAATAAAGTGCTTTTTTTTTTTTTTTTTTTTTTT
>PVKA01046177.1:0-15046 GCA_004027165.1 Ctenomys sociabilis | reverse complement strand
CTTGAGCTTGCTAGGAAAGCACTTATTCTACTGAGCCATCTCCTTGGCCCCTCATTCAGCCTTTTGGTAAATGTTAAACATTTAGTGAAAACCATTGGAGATCATCCTGTTTCGGGATATTGAAATTCCCGACCTGACCTGGATGAGTTCGTGTTCTCTAAAACCGAAGAATGAATTTTAGGAACAAACGGAGGTTGAGGAAGAAACTTTATCGGATAGGAAAGTTTCTGTGGGAGAGGAACAGAAGGGGGACCCAGGCGGGTTGGCCCAGAGGTTCTCTTTCAGGTTATTCTTATAGGGCAAAATCATGTGAGGCTAAGGAACTTCCTTAGGTGGTCAAGAGGGGGGACAGAACTATGGTCAACCAGTGGGATTACAAGCACCATTGCTCAGGTAAAATTGATTAAGTTCAAGAACAAATAGGGAGGCGAGTCATGTAGCAAGCGGGCATGAATGTGGGACAGGGTCTCTTTCTGGTGGGGGTAGGGCTAGTGACTCAATAGGGTTCTTTCAAGGTGACTGATACTTATTTAGAATATCAATCCTCCATGCCCATCCCTAGGGAAGTATGTATCTGTGTTTCCTTTTTTGTCTTGGTCTTGAGGTGTGGAGGTATGGAGGACTGTTTCTTCCAAGTTGCAAGGTCACCTTGCCTTCCACCTTGTCTCCTTGAGGGCCTGGCCCTGTCTGACTGCCTAGAATATGTCTGTCTAACTCAGATGCCTACAACAATCCCATCAGTGAAATGCTTAAAAAGTAATTTTATTTAAAAGCTATGTATGGGGTCAGGGAGATGGCTCAGTAAAATAAGCACTTCTCTGGCAAGCACAAGGGTCTGAATTCAATCCCCAGTTCTGCCAAAATAACGAACCAAGTAAATAAATATAAATAAATAAAACCTATGTGGCAGTCATGAATGTCTGTTTTTAGTCATCGGTTCATGCTAAAGTAGGAGGAAGAAGAATAAAAGCGTTATGGGTCGCTCAGAATAGGAACCAGATCAGCCAGATTGGAATTTGGAAAGCCATTTATTACTGAGCTCAGGGCCCCCACCCCAACACCTCTCACAGAGGAGAGGACCAAAAGGGGGCTAGCCCACAAAGCAGGGGGGGCTGTAAAAGCTGGAACCATATCAGTTTGGTAAACAAATTCATTGTCTGACACACAATAAAGTTCTTAGGGTCATTGTGACTACTACTCAAACTAAATTTCCTAGGGCTTTTGTAGGAGACACTTCCTGGTCCTAGTCTCAGTCCAAGAAACCAGTATTTGTAATCCCAAAGTTACATTATTGGAATCCCATCAAGTTGATTCCAATCTACCACTTTCCATGCAGCCCACAGCGAAAATGAGGACACTAAATTATATTTTTAATCATCGGGGAGTCGAGGGGCTCCAACTCCTGCCATGACATGGCTTTCCGGAACCAAGAGAGCGACCCAGGGCCTCACCCGGTTTTTATTCAGTGAGGGAGTGGCTTGAGGATTGACTGAGAATTGTGGAAAGTAGGTGACTACTGTGAGCTGAGCTAGGTGGGGGGGGGGCTACATTTACCTCTGCCATATGCAGGGAGGATATGCAGAGAGAGTAATCTGCATTATATAGTATTTAATGTTTTGGGAAGTCTAGGGCTTCAGCTTTGATGTAGTCTTTCAAGCCCCAGGAAGTCATAGCCTCTGTCTTGGGGCTCGATCCCAGCTGGCAGCGCAGAACATTAGCTCTACCATCCTGTCTCTACCCGGCTCACGTTAAGGAACAGCAGGCTTACCAGGGAAGCACACATGCCACCTTCAAAGACTATTACCAGCACCTCAGCTAGACCAATACACATTGTTTAAGGCCCACTGAAGGATAAACAGAAGTCCTAGCCAGCTCTGTACATAACAATATGAGGAAATAGGATCAGACTCAGTCAAAATGGAGACAGTCGCTTTTCTTTCAAGGAGAGCTGCTCAGGTGGTCCCCCACAGGCTTTCTTTTAGTTTCTGGGTATCTTGCACCTGAGTACTTGCAGGAGGCCTTGCATAGCCCAAGGTTACAAGAAGTTAAAGCCCATTTAATTTCCTTTTTGAAGTCATCTCTGTAAACTAACTTGGTTTACAGGAATTGATGCGGTAGGAATTTTATCTTAGCAAGCAGCAAGAACAGCCACTATTTACTAAACAACCTAGAACAGTGGGTGAATGAACAAACATTTACACAATAGAAAACACAAGATTTACATTTATAATCTAAAACATGAGTTGACCCTTTACAAAAATTCCTACATTTTAGTTATTTTATGAAGGTATTTAGTGCAGGGTCTGCAGGGTCTCACTACACAGATCAGACTCTTAATGATCCTCCTCTTTTCAGCCTCCAAGCGCTGGCATTGCAGCTGCGTGCCACCACGCCCAGTCTGTTGCCATCTCAGCGCGCCCCAGGGGCCTGCTGGGCACTGCACACCAGGGATCGAAACTGGTCCTGCATCTGCCTAAGCAGGCGCCAAAAGGCCTATTGTTGTAGGCAGCTGAGCTAGATAGAAATATTCTAGGCAGTCAGACAGGGCCAGGCCCTCAAGGAGACAAGATGGCAGACAAGGTGACTTTGCATCTTGGAAGAGACAGACACTCCCTATGGCCCACACCTCAGACCAAGACAAAAGAGGAAACACAGCTACATACTTCCCTAGGGATGGGCATCAGAGATTGATATTCTAGATATGTATCAATCACTTTGAAAGAGCCTAAATGAGTCACTAGCCCAACCCCCAAGAGGAAGAGACCCTGTCCCATACTCATGCCCGCTTGCTACGTGACTCACTCCCCCATTTGGTACTGGATTTAATCAATTTTACCTGAGCAATGATTCTTGCAGTCCCATTGGTTGACCATAGTTTTGTCCCACCTCTTGTCCACCTAAGTGAGTTCCCATGCCATTACCACATGGTTTTCCTCTATAAAAGTCCCTGGAGGAGACAGCTTCTGGGGGAACTACCCACTCGGTCTCCCCTCCAGTCCCTGTCTCGGACAGGAGCTTTCTTTTCCTTAATAAGTCTATTCTGTTCATAACTTCTGTTTGTTCCTAAAATTCATTCTTTGTTTTTAGAGAGCACGAACTCCTACAGGTCAGGTCCAGAGATCGTTTTTTCCCTATGTCGTTTGGGGGTTCAACTTATCGTTTGGAGTTCACCCATGTGAGATCAGTTTTTCCTCCTGTATCACTATGTTTTAAATATGAGCCTTCTGCTTGCTGCTGAAACAGGAATAACTCGGTAATCCCAGGGCTGCCTTTTGGTTTGTGAGAGAACTTGCCTTTCAGCACAGTTAATCATAGTCCTGGCTTACTTTTTCTTAGAGCCCTTGGTTCTGTGTGTGTGCCTAAGAGTTACAGGAAATTATTTTAAAGTTTCAGCAAAATCCACACACCGAACTTTAAATTTTAGACCAGTATCAGGAACATAAGATCCTCTATCTTTTTTTTTTTTTTAATACTTTGGCCACCAAAGTAGTTTTTTTTTTTTTTTTTTTTTCCTCTCTACTTACACTATTTTATTCATTGTTATTATCCTTTGTGATTCCCAAATATAAGCTCACATTCAAACTGACTTGAACAATGATGGGTATTTATTGACTTTCAACTGGAATGTCTGGCTCCTGGTCAGACTTATGAATTAGTTGATCTAAAGGTTCAGTGATATCATGATGTTGCAGGCAGCTGAGTTGGATAAATATACTATAGGCAGTCAGACAAAGCCAGGGCCTCAAAGGAGATAACACAGAAAACAAAGATTTTTTTTTTTTTTTTTTTGAGACAGGGTCTCACCATGCAGTTCAGGCTGGCCGTAGCTTACTTTGTAGCTCAGGCTGGTCTCGAACTCACAATAATCCTCCTGCCTCAGCCTCCCAAGTGCTGGGATTACACGCCTGCGCCACCACGCCCAGCTGATATTGATATTCTAAATAGGTATCCAACACCTGGAAAGACCCAAGTGAGTCACTAGCCCAGCCCCCAGTGGGAAGAGACCCTGTCCTGTAATCCAACCCCCAACAGGAAGAAACCCTGTCCTGTGTTTATGCCTGCTTACTCCAAGATTTGCTTCCCCATTAGGTCCTGGGTGTAATCAACTTTACCTGAGCAATGGTGCTTCAAATCCCTTTGGTTGACCATAGTTTTGTCCCATCCCACATCCACCTAAGCCAGTTCCCCTATTCTCCACCTTAGCCCCACATGGTTTTACCCTAGAAAAAACCCTGGAAGAGACAGCTTCCTGGGGAATTACCTGCTCAGGCCCCCCTCCTGCCCCTGTCTTGGACAGGAGCTTTTTTTCCTTCAATAAATATATTCTCATAACCTCTGTTTGTTCCTAAAATTCATTCTTTGGTTTTAAAGAACACAAACTCATCCAGGTCAGGTTGGGAGATCATTTTTCCCTATGTCATTTGGAGGTTCCCTATATCATCTGGAGGTCACCCACCCGAGATCAGTTTTTCTCCCTGTATCAGTCTGGATGCAGAGACCAGTGAGGGGTCTGGGAGAGGACCCAGCTGTGTAGAAGTCTTGGGCCATCCTCAGCTTGCCAAGAGAGGGCTCAGAACCCCCGCCTCTTGCCAACTCCTGCCTGGCCTCCTCCCAAGCACCCCACTCCCAGCAGGCCTTCTCTGCCTCTTAGGGAGTCTTGCCTGGCACCCTGCACCTGAAGTCCAGCTGTATCTCGTCCACCCTCTGCCAGTCTGCCATGTGACCATCCTTTCTCCTTACTCCCCAACTAGAAGTCCATGACAGCCAGCCCTTGGTCACAGTCAGGCTTAGCGCACTTCCAGGGAGAGTACTTGACCTAGTTTACAAACCTGCTCCACACAGTAAGACTCCACCTCATCTGGATTAGGATGGTAGTTCTCAACATTGGTGAGGACATGGAGGAACTGGATCCACATTTACTGCCAGGGACCATGCACAATGGTCCCTGGAAATCACTATAGCAGCTCCTTAAAAATGAAACATAAAATCACTACGTGACCCTGCAACTCTACTCTCAAATACATACTAAAGCCACGTGGGGGCCCACAGACAGCCATACATACACCCCTGTGCCCAGCAGCTCCATTCATAACAGTGCACAGCGCAAACAGTCCCATTTTCCTCAGCCGATGAACAGGTAAACATGAGGTGATGTGCACGCCCAGTGGTACACTGCTCAGCTGCCCTCAGAAACAGGAGCAGCCCTGTTCCCTGTGGGGGAGGGGATGAGACAGGAAGGTAGGGCGTGGCTAAGACTGGCTGGAGAAGAGGCTGACAAAATCCCCGGACACACGCGCAGAACAATTCCCAAGGCCCTGCCTGTGGACTTCTCTCGAGAACTCCAGCGGGTTTTTGACGGGATGACCTGGACCTGACATCAGCCTGAGGAGTGAGTGACACCAAAACCACAGACCACACTGAGGTGGTTTTTTTTTTTTTTTTTTTTTTTTTTTTTTTTTTTTTTTCTTTTTGAGACAGGGTCTTACTGTGCAGTTCAGGGTGGCCTTAAGCTCACCTTGTAGCTCAGGCTGGTCTCGAACTCACAACAATCCTCCTGCCTCAGCCTCCCGAGTGCTGGGATTACAGGCATGCACCACCACGCCCGGCACTGAGGTGGTTTTTTGTTGTGTTTTGATGGTACCAGCGATCAAACAGGACCTTGCGCTTGCCAGCACGCGCTTATTCCGCTGAGCTATCTCCCCGGCCCATTCACTCAGTTTTTGTGACTGTGTTCCCTCTTACATGGTGGCCCTCTCACGCCTTAGGGTGTACTACTTTATCTACTTTCATTTGGTCTAAACCTAAACGTACTCTACAGAGTCTTTTTTTTCCCCTATATTTAATAAAACTTTGCTACCGTTAAAAAAAAAACAAAAAACCAAAACCAGGACACCTGCATGCCAGACCTTCAGTAGTAACCTTTCACCTGGAGCTCGCTGAGGGTTCACACAACCAATTACAACAGAGTAACTTATGTTTTTTTTTTTTTTTTATTCTTTTATTTATTTATTTATTTATTTATTTATTTATTTTTGGCAGAACCGGGAATTGAACTCAGGCCCTTAGTGCTTGCCAGGGAAGCCTTATTCCACTGAGCCATCTCCCCAGCCCCCAGAGTAAGTTATGAAAGTGGACAAGGGCAACAACACAGCTGGCGTGACTCGGCACCCTGTCAATCACGCTGTCAGTGATGCTCCGGAAGACCTACACCCTGCTCGACATTTTAAACCTTAAACCCGGTGCGTTCAAGGGCTTGTGCAGTTTCCCTTTCTACCACACAAGCCAGGGTGCTCCGACTGCTTGAAACTGCTTTTCCCTTCCCATCTCCGATAGCTTGTATCTAGATGTACCCCCACTTCATGGGCTCCTAGGTGGGGCTTGTTGGACGTGGCTGGATCTAGGATGTGTGAATAAGGACTAAGGATGTGTGTGATAACTAAATTAGTGCACTGGTTTAGCATAGTCCTGGGTGTGGTTGGACGCACCTGAAAACAGAAGCGCCCCCCTGGATGTGTGTGGCACCATCCAATCATCTTTTAATCCTGATAGAATAAAAGGAAAGTAATGCTTATCGGTTCCTGCCTCCTGCCTGCCACACTGTCTCGGTTACTCTTCTCTTGTTGTGGGACAAATACCCAACACCCAAAATGAAGGAAGGAAAGGCTTATGTAGCTCACGGTTACTGCAGGTTCAGTCCATACTCAGCTGGCTGCAAGGCAGAGCTGCACTGGCAGAGGACAACCTTTCATGGGGGGGGTGGGGGGGCAGCAAGACAGCAAGACAGCAAAGAGAGCAGTAGCAGCAGCTCAAGCAGCTAGCTTCTCTTTCCTCCTTACATTGAAATGCAAATTACCTGCCCCAGGGCAGGTGCAGCCCCCACACCCACAATAATTAATCACAAACTCCTGAAGGTACCCCACGACTGCCTGAGGCTTCGGAAGGACACCTAGACACAAACCATACCACATGCCACGGAGTATTTCTCCTCTGCTATGCTGTCCTACTTTGGAACCAGCTGACTATGGACCTAAACCTTTACACACTGTGAGCTAAATCAGCCTTTCTGTTCTAGTATAGGTTTTTAACAAATGGCTCACCAATCAAAAGTATCCCAGGTCTTTCTTTCCTTGAACAAAGAATTGAAGGAGGCAAGCCAAGGATGATGTCAAAAAGTTTATTAGAAAAGTGTGGGGTGAATGGATATGGGAGAAACCAGCTGTGCAGAGGGAACTTGGGTCTAACGAAGAGAAAAAAGGGGTAAAGGCAAAAATCACAGTGTAGCCGGGGGAGATAGCTCACCAGAATAAGTGCTTGCCTGAGCACCATGGACCCAATCCGAATTCTCTCGGTGGTCACCATCCCGGAACTTGGTGCTTTGGGCCTCTCTCCTTAAAGCAAAGTCCTCTACCCTTGCAACTTTGAGGCAGGAGGAGGCTGGCTTCAGTGGCACAGCAGCTTGTCACAGAGCCTTCTCTTGTTCTGGGTCCTACTCCAAGCTGGCAGCTTTCTGAGACACTCGGTAAATGGGCCAGGGTGAGACACCTAAGTGAGGAATGTGTTGCCACTGCATTCAAGAGCGGACTGAGGGGGGCCCGGGAGATGGCTCAGTGGAATAAGTGCTTCTCTGGCAAGCACAAGAGCCTGAGTTCAATCCCCAGTTCAAAAAAAAAAAAAAAAAAAAAAGGAGAAATAGATTGTTATGTGAAAATACAAACAAACTTCTATCACAGAAATGTTGTGGGTGTTTTTTTGGTTGTTTTGTTTTTTCTGTATTTTAGAGAAGAGTCTACAAGGTGTTCAGGTTCTCACTACTAGATCAGACTCATAGTGATCTGTGATCTGCCTGTTTACAGACTCACAAGTGCTAGGATTACAGGTGCGCACCACCATACCCAACTCAATCATCATCTCAGTGTGTTCCCAGAGTGGGGCCAGCATGGAAGGCCCAGGGATCGAACCCCCAGCCCCTGTGCCTGCTTGCAGGCACTTAAATCCACTAGCTATTTGGCTGGCCCTACAGAAATAATCTTTATTTCAATGGCAGTCTTCATCCATGACAGCAGCATGATCCATAAATAAGTCTCCTATACCCTGACCACGTGTGTGTTTTGTTTTCCTACTCTCTCTGATAGACGCAGTTGGTATCTTGCTGCTCCCTTCTGTTTTCTTAGGAGGTTCTCATGATGTTTCAACAATCTGCTCCAGAATTTTTTTGTAGATTTCTTGAGGCAGATCCATACTGTATTTCTTCTGTTCTAATCATTTATTAATTCCAGTCCCAATCCTCTAAGAAAATTTCTCTGTGATATTTTGTGCTTATTATTTTCTTTGTAAACTAGCAAACTATTTATGCCTGGCATGTTGAGGATTTAGTAAAACACAACCATTGGCCAATACTTTGTGGTGTAACACTGTAGTTGCTGCATAACTTGTCAACAACATCTTCTGTGCCAAGGTTTTGTTGTAAAATGTGTCTATTAAGCTGGGCGCGGTGGCGCATGCCTGAAATCCCAGCACTCGGGAGGCTGAGACAGGAGGATTGTTGTGAGTTCGAGACCAGCCTGAGCTACAAAGTGAGTTTAAGGCCAGCCTGAACTGCATAGTGAGACCCTGTCTCAAAAAGACCAAAAAATAAAAAATAAAATAAAATGTGTCTATTTCTGGTTTCATTTGTATTGAGGGTTTTTTTTTTTTTTTTGTATTTTTGTGTATTTTTAGGAAAGGGTCTTCAGGGTGTTCAGGGTCTCACTACTAGACTGGACTCAGTGATTCCTCCGGTTTACAGCCTCCCAAGAGCTAGGATTACAGGCATGTGACACCATGCCCAGTCTCAGTTGCCATCTCAGCAGGCCCAGGTATTACCTACCATCCCCTTGCACCTGCTTGCAGGCGCTTTAATCCACTGAGGTATTTGACTGGCCCTGTGTTGAGGATTTACTACTGATCTTTTTTTGTTTGTTTGTTTATCAGTTTTGAGACAAAGTCTCACTATGTAGTCCAGGCTAGCCTCTAACTTACTCTGTAGCAAAGACCTTGAGATTACAGGATCCTTTTGTCCTCAGCTTTCCAATCCTGTGATGACAGGCTTTGGCCTCCACCTCCAGCCTATCAATTTTATCAACAGGGTGTAACATGGACAATATCAATACTACTTTGTTTTTCTTCTCCATATAGAAGCCTAATTATGTCTTTCTGAAATCCAAAGATTCTACTATATATTTATGTATTGTGAGCTTGGAACGTTTTTTTGTAACATCAATTGGGTAAGTAGTGAGCCAGCTTTTGAGTGTGACACTTTGGGGTACTTTCTGAAATAGGTGCAAAAAGCCTGTTCACAAAGTTATATGGTGGTATTACTGCACTAAGAAGGACCTGGTGGCTTAGTTCCAGATTAAATTTCTAAATTCAAAATGTAAAATGGCTTTGCATCTACTAGATACGTACATACATATATATTTGGAAGGTTTACTCAGCACGTAGTGTCAAAAGCTTCAACAACCACAAAATGATGCAAGTTGCCCATCAATTGTCATGTAATCAGTGTATGAATTCCTTGACAATTCAAAGCAAGATTTTCAAGAAATGAGCAAATAGCAGCCAAACTGTCAATTTTTTTTTTTTCTTGGCAGGTCTTTTTCTTAGGAAATCAAATCTCTTGAGTGTCACTATTATTCCAAAATTCTCAATCTCATGTCTGTCACTGCTCCATAAATTCTTCAGATTCTGAAGATTAGAATGATTAAGTTCTGTTGTGCAGGCTTTTAATTCACATATTGAGGTGTCGTAATAAATACATTGTTGAGTAGTATTATCGATGCATATGGGATGTTTTCTTGCATTTCATTATCAGTGTATTTCAGAACGTCTTGTAGCATATTATCTGTTACAAATGATTTCCAGCATTGAATCACAGTGTTGGCATTCCTCGAAGTAAGTTTGTTTGGTTTTTATCTATCTATTTATTTATTTTTAGGGATGGGTCTACAGGGCGTTCAGGGTCTCACTACTAGATCAGACTCATAGTGATCCACCTGTTTACAGCCTCCCAACAGCTGGGATTACAGGTGCACACCATCAGGCCCGTCTCAGTGGCCATCTCAATGTGCCCTAGGGGTGGCAGGAATCGAAACCGGGAATCGAAACCCCAGTCCCTGCACCTGCTTGCAGGCACTTTAATCTGCTGAGCTATTTGACTGACCACCTTTTTTTTTGGTATTTTTTTTTCCACCCAATAAATTTAATCTCTGGCAAAAACCTAGTAAGATTTTTGGACCTAGTTTTAAGATTGGATTGTTCAGGCTCACATGACCATTTTGTAGCATTTTGAGTAGCTAAATATTTACTTACATTACTATTTTCTTCCTCAAGGTTTCATTCTGTACTTCTCTGTTACATCTCTGTCCTATCTGGTATATACTGCTAACTTCTTTGGCTTACATAATCCAAGTTATTGTTGGTAGCTGGGTCACCAGATGACTCATGTTCAACCTCTTCCCAGAATTATGAAGCAGATTTTCATGAGCCATTGTACTGCACTGGGCTAATTCTACAAGAAAAATCAAAATGTTTAATGGAAATAATTATAAATACTCAAATGTAACACAACACATACTGTGGGTAAAACTCAACCACTTACATGCCTGTGTACACCTTGCCATGTGTCATATCAAGAGGGTGAACACAAAGACCGCTTCCTCCATGCCCCAGCATAGCTACTGAAACTCACAACTGGCTATCGTTATGCTAAAGCATGTATTTTCATTTGAAAATTATGGAATGGGCTGCTGAAGCCCAGTATGAGGAACCAAGGGTATAGCTCTATGGTAGGATAATGGAGGTCTATTGCTGGCCTTGCCAGCTAAAAGCATATTGCTCCTGATGGGCCTTATGGATAAATATGAAGAAGGAATTTTCCAAATCAATGGCTGCACACCAAGTACTGGTGAACATGTTGTTCTTGCTCAAGCAGGGACACCGCATCTGCACAGCAGCTGCAATCCAAGTCACCACTTGACTCGGTTACAGCAAGACACCATTATTCTCCAGAGCCCATCTGTCAGCTACACAGAACAAATGAGAGGATTACATGGGGTACCCACCACCCCCGCATCCTCCAAGCCAGCCCTGGATGGTGACACTATTGCTGCAGTTCTTCCAAGAATGTGACATTGGTGTTGGTTTACTACTTTACCAGGCAAAGGAAACTTCAATGGCTTCATCTGGCCCTTCCAGACCCACTAGCCTTCATATTCCAGGTTAAGGAACCAATGGGAGGATCCTTCGAAGTACTAAATATAATGGTACCTTGGTTTGCCAACTTAATTTGCCTTATGATTTGGGGGAAGATAGCTGTGTTCATGTTTGTGGGGTGAAGATAGCCACAGTTGTGTTTGTCACTTGATTTTGAGTTTGTGAACAGAAACAAAATTTTGCTGTAGGCTTTTTTTGAGAATCAAACTGTGAACAGAAGCATTGATGAACTGAAGTATTACTATCCAATTGTGCATCCTGGAATAGCAGAAATCACTAGACAGTGGATTCAAGGACTTACCGAACCTGCTGTAAGTTGGACCTTTGCTAAAGTTGCGTTGATCACCTGACCTCTCTTTGACCCCCTACTCTTACTGAAGGGCCTCAGTGACATTTCAGATGCCTGGAATTGTGCATCAGTTCAGGCCCAGGGTCCAGTAGTCTCCGAGATGCCTGATCATATCCCATCTCTCAATGCTGGTTACTCTGGACAAAAGCATTAGGTCCCCTTGGGGAAGAATGGGAGGAAGTTTGACTGCATAAAGTGTTAATGGTGCCTCGTGAGCACCTGGCCTCTCCTTCATTTAAGAGGTTTTGGGTCTGTGAACTGGCTCAATTCTGGGGATTGGCTGTGACTTGCTATACTCCAATTCAAAGAGATTGCTGCTGCTCATTTTTCCTAATTTTTTTTTTTTTTTTTTTTTTTTTTCCAGAACTGGGGATTGAACTCAGGCCCTTGCTCCCTAACATTTTTTTTTTTTTTTTATTATATAGATCTAATAAAAATTTTGCAGGCTTTCAGTCTGTTTCACTTCTGGCAACACCACAGCTAATCAGTCAATGCCAGAGGGCTACAGGCATCAGATTGTTCTGACCATCATGCCCCACAGGTAAAGCCATTAGTGGCAGGGATTGGCCAGAAGCCACAGAAGGAAAACAAAGACAGGACACTGTGTTCCAGCTCCCTGGTCCCAGGAAGTTTGGTGAGGTCTGACTTGCCCACCCAACAGGTATGCCCGTATTCGCATCTGCACCACCCATTCAGAGGTACAGCCCCACTATTCCTTTCTTGGAGTTCAGTCTGCTTCCACAGAATAAATAGACAGAAGTGGTTCCTTACCCAAACCTGGAGACCAGGGAGATAGCTCAGTAAGCATAAGTGCCTGCCTGGCAAGCTCAAGGCCTTGAGTTTGATTCCTAGTATGGGGGGGGGGGGGACGGGACACTTCCTTATACAAACCCTATTCTGGTGGCTTCTCTCTCCACACCTCCCAAATTCTGCTTCTGCTGTTCATGACAGCAAGAACCTTTGGCAAGTAAGTGTTGCCACTCGCCCCCTGCACTCGGGGACCCAATTAAACCCACTGTCCTAAGTTTCCCAGCTGAGTTAACTGCAGTCCAGGCTCCACTGGAAAGTCTTCAGTAGGGCTCAAATGCATTTTGGATTGTTTTTGAGATGAGATATTATCCCTTTAAATTTTTTTTTAATTTCTTAAAGAGAGTACAAAATAGTATTAAAACAGAAAACTACAAGTGATACAGCATTTCACTTAACATGAATTTCATAGTATTTGCTGTAATACACAGGGTTGCCATCCAACTAAGTTATTCATATTACCAGATATATGCACGCAAAGTTGGAAGAAGAAAGAAAAAAAATAAATATATAAGAAGAGAAGAGAAAAAGGACAAACAATTGAAAAAAGGAGACAAAACAAATTGGGCGTTAACTGCTCAAGGCATCATCTTTATGAGCCAAGGAGAAGCCAAGTGTCAGTGATGGACAAAGACATGATGCGTCGACAGCGGGTGGCCGGAGAAGAGCTGATGGTGACTACCAGGGAGGTGACTTTCTCAGATAGGGGTTTGGGACTCCTGTAAAAAGATCAGTTTAAGGGCCGGCCAGGTAGCTCAGCAGATTAAAGTGCCTCCTTAGGCAGACGCAGGGGCCAGGGGTTCATACTGGGACGGGGACTGAGACTGGGGGTAGTGGCTCCTGCTTGTAATCCCAGAACTTGGGAGGCTGTAGCAGGAAGATCACTACGAGTTGGATCAATGTAGTGAGACCCTGTAGATCCTGTCCTAAATATGTTTTTTAAAAAAGATCAATTTGGAAAAAGAGTCTGCCATGGAGAACTTCAGAGGGGCTGGATGAATTCTGGATTTAGGGATGACACAGAATCAGGAGGACAGTGGGTCAGGACTGCTGAGTTTCAGGCGGGTACTTACTTTAGAGCAAGATTGGCCCTTTTAGCTGTTCCTGTGATGGCAGGCCGCGTGAAGACTGCACTGCATTTTGAGACTTCATGAAGGCCTGGAGTTATATTTGAAATGAAGCAAGCCTATTGTCTAATTGTAGAAATCAGGGAAATCTAAAGTGGGTCTTAGCCGGGCATGGTGGCACATGCCTGTAATCCCAGCACTTGGGAGGCTGAGGCAGGAGGATTGTTGTGAGTTCAAGACCAGCCTGAGCTACAAAGTGAGCTTAAGGCCAGCCTGAACTGCATAGTGAGATCCTGTCTCAAAAAGACAAATAAATAAATAAATAAATAAAATAAAGTGGGTCTTACCTAGGGTCTCTTATGTTCCAAGAGAGCTGCAGTTACTTTAGAGATATTTTCTTTCTTTTCTTTTTTTTTTTTTTTTTTTTATCAGAAAGGCTTGTAACCCATCCTCTGAAAGTATCTACAAAAAGAAGTAAATAGTTGAGGTCTTTATACGGGGGAAGTGGGTAATCTGGTCACTGAAATTGACTCAGAAAAAAACCTATGATCTCGGCGGATCATAGCTACTACCAGGCACTTACAGAACATTTCCTTACAACCTCTTGGCTGTGTCGATCTTTTTTTTTTTTTTTTTTTTTTTTTTTTTTTTTTTTTTTTTTTTTTTGTTTCTCTTCAAATTTTATTTGTTAATATTACTAATTTGCTTTTATAAATTCTGTGAAACCTGACAGAAGAAAAACTTCACAACCCAATGACTTATCAGACTATAAGACTAATGTACAGCAATGAATGCACTTCATGTGTACAAATAATAATAACCAGTTGCAAGTAATGAGTGCCATTGGTATACTAAAATAAATAAACAAATAAATAAAATTTGGACAATATTAACAGGGCACGCATTGGTGTTATTAGGATCGAAGGGTGACTTGAGAATGCCAAAGTGGTGGAAAGCTTATTCAGATAGGTAATAGAAAATTTCCCAAGCCTTGAAGGGTTAGGATGCTATCAGTCTAGTTTAACTCAGCCTAGTTTACTCCCACATCTCTATTATCAGAGGTGTTGTTGTTGAAAGATAAAGGCAACACTCTTAAGCTGCAAAGGACTACAAACACACAATACCCATCTATACCCAGATTTGCTTGATGGCCAGCGTCTCAACTCTTCCTAGGCATGAGCTTTTAGGAGATGGTGCTGTTCACCTTGTGGCATGTGTTTCTCTTTCACCTTGTTTTCCTTCATGATAACAGCTGGTTATGTTAAGTCATACCGACTCTTCAACTGACACAACCACAACGAGTTCTGTAGTTTGTCTTATGACGTGTGTACTTCTCTCTTATACAGTGGTGCCTGTTGTTAGTCCTCATGCCCTCTGTTTCCACAATATTTTCTGTTTCTGTTGTCTCCAACCCATCCATGCTATCTTCATCTTCTACTGTAGTTTTTCCTCTACTTCAAGGCTTCTTTCTGGCTCTCTGGAAAGGGGAAGCGCCATCTTTGCGAGGCCGGCCCCGAGGTCTTTTGTCTGCGGCTGCGGGGCTCGGGGCCGCGGCACCGGGCTCCTCCGGGGC
>PVKA01046176.1:0-15086 GCA_004027165.1 Ctenomys sociabilis | reverse complement strand
CTGATTTGAAATTATACTACAAAGCCACTGTGATAAAATCAACATGGTATTGGCAACAAAATAGACCTGAGGATCAGTGGAATAGATTAGAAGATGCAGAGGCATCTACGAAAACACTCAGCCATCTTATCTTTGACAAAGGGGCTACACAAGCTCACTGGAAGAAAGATAGCCTCTTTAACAAATGGTGCTGGAAAACCTGGCTTTCTACATGCCGAAAATTAAAAATTGACCCAGCTCTATCAGCATGCACTAAGTTAAAGTCAAAATGGATTAAAGATCTAAACGTTAAAACAGAAACACTCAATCTCCTGGAAGAGAAAGTAGGAGGAACTCTTGAAGACAGGGGTAGGTAAAGAGTTCATGAACAAACATATATTTGCACGGGAAGCTCTTGAAAGAATCAATGAATGGGATCAACTCTTCTTAAAGAGCTTCTGCATGTGAAAAGAAATTGTCAACAGAGTGAAAAGACAACCCACAAACTTTGAAAAAATCCTAACTAATAAGCAATCAGACAGAGGACTACTGTCTAGAATATATAAAGAACTAAGATATAACAGGGCCCTCAAATTTAAAGACCCAATTCAGAAATTGGGCATCTGAGATGAATACACACTTCTCAGAGGACGAAATTAAAGAAGCGAACAAATATATGAAAAAATGCTCCACATCGCTAGCCATTCGTGAAATGCAAATAAAAACAACACTGAGATATCATCTCCAGAAAGAATGGCTATCATAAGGAAATCAACCAACAACAAATGTTGGAGAGGTTGTGGGGAAAAGGGAATGCTTCTCCACTGCTGGTGGGAATGTAGACTGGTACAACCATTGTGGAGGTCAGTGTGGAGACTCCTCAAAAGAGTAGGACTAGAAATTCCATTCAAGCCGGCTATCCCCCTACGGGGGTCCCTCTTAGACCAGGGTTGTTCTATGACCCTGCGCAAAGAGCTTGTGCAGGGCCTGAACCACTGGGAAAGGCAGAGAGCCAGATCTGCTGCTAGTGAGGTTATCAGCACTGCTGGGTAGAGAAGTTAGGTAGTTGTACATCTGTAGCAGTCTCGTGACAAAAAAGAGGATGTCTACTGGCTGTGCTGTGGCCTCCGGTCATTGGGCTGTGCACCTGCTGATTCCTGCTGGTCAAAGTCCTTCCTCACTAAATAGTGTCAATTCTAGGGCTTAGGAGTAACTTTTTCCTTTATTACACAGCACTATCAGTTTTATAACGAACTTGATAAGGATTATAGGTTCTGTGCAAATGTATTTCTTGTGTCTTACCTGTTCTATAAAGATTCCTTTTTTCTGCTTTTGACAGAATTAAAACAGAACTTTTCCTGAGAAATAAATATTCCTCACTGCTCATGTATGCCTGCATAGCATGTGTATTTGCTGGCTTTCCCAGTGACTTGCAAAATTTCCGTAACCTAAGTAAAGGACATGTAATGGCACATTGTAGAAGTGGACCAGGAAAGTAATGTAAAAGATATATACTGCATGCAATTTGGAAAGGCAAAAATGAACAAGGATAAAGTCATAGATCAAATGTTTGGTTGCTCAAAATGAGCATATGTGTACATTTTAAAGGGATTAATTTAAATAGAAATTTTTAGAAATGTCAAAGATAAAGTTAAGTAGAAGTGAGACAGAAAATTGTTTAAATGTTTAGGTCCTAAAATAAAAGTAGAAGTCTTAAGGGCAGAGAGAAAAGCATATAAATGCCGGAGATGGTAACGGAAAGAAGTAGATCAGGGCTGTGACATGACCTATTTAGAGGTTTTTTGTTTTACTATTAATTGATTTGTTTTTGGAGTGAAATATATTTAATGAAATATACCATATTAACTATTTCGAAGTATATATTTCAATGACATTAACTATATTCATAATCATCACCTCTATTTTCAGATTTCTTCACTTCAAATGTTAGGGACTTTATAATTGTTATTTCAGAATGTTTTCAGTCTAAAGGAAATTCAGCATCCAGATCCTTCCTTTCTGAGCTTCTGTGTATTAAGTTCTCTTGGCTCCTATTTGTCTCCCTCCTCTCACCCTCTTCCTGTTGCTCCATGCTTGGCTGGAGAGGTGCCCACCCCAGCAGAGCAGGCTGTGGCACTGTGTTGTCACGTGTGTGGCTGTGTACCTGTGCCAAAATCTCCAAAACAGCTCCATTTATACATCAACTTTTTTTTTTTTCTTTGTAGAACCAGGGATTGAACTCAGGCCCTTGTACTTGCCAGGCAAGCACTTATTCTACTGGGCCATTTCCCCAGCCATAACAGCTCCATTTATGAGAGCACAGGTAGTCAGGTTTCTTTTTACTAGTTTGATGTATTTTAAAATTTCTAAAGCCTGGCTCAGTGGAATAAGCACTTCCCTGGCAAACACAAGGGTTTGAGTTCAGTCCCTAGTTACAGAAGGAAAACAAAAAAAGAGATACATAAAAAAATGAAGAATTTGTCATTCCTTTTAATACAAAAGTGATTATTATTTTTACGTATTTTCCCTTGTTTTCACCTATGTTTTTGACCTATTTTATAATTATAGGCCTAACATAAAGAACTTTTTATTTAAACAGCATTTAAAATTTTTCATGTTGCTCAGTAGTCTTAAAAGTAGTAAAATAATTCATGTAGCTTAATTTACATAACCATGATATTTTCTTTGATTGTTAGGCTGCCAAAATTTATAACTATTATAAATGAGCATTTTCTATGTTTAACCCTTTTGTTTTATGAGAAAGAGAAAAGCAGAGAATGTTCACATATATATTAAGAAGTGGGAAATAGCTCCTGCATTTTTGGTGATGACAGATATGGTGTGTTTTCATGATTAAGATAAAAATCAGATGGATGATGATTGTTTAATTTGGTTATAGGTTGTGAAAATCTTAGAGAAGCACGATCCCTTGAAAAACTCCCAGGCAAAGTATGGGTCCATCCCTCCAGATGAGGCCAGTGCTGTGCAGAACTATGTAGAGCACATGCTTTTCCTGCTCATTGAAGAACAAGCCAAGGATGCTGCAATGGGGCCAATTTTGGAGTTTGTGGTCTCTGAGAACATAATGGAGAAGCTTTTCCTTTGGAGTTTGAGACGGGAGTTTACTGATGAGACTAAAATTGAGCAGCTGAAGATGTATGAGATGTTGGTCACCCAGTCACACCAGCCTCTGCTGCACCATAAGCCCATTCTGAAGCCTCTGATGATGTTGCTCAGCTCTTGTTCCGGAACAACTGCTCCTGCTGTAGAGGGGAAGTTGGTAGTCCTGCTCAATCAGCTCTGTTCCATCCTTGCCAAAGATCCATCCGTTCTGGAGCTCTTTTTCCACACAAGTGAGGACCAAGGGGCTGCCAACTTCCTTATCTTCTCCCTCTTGATTCCATTCATTCATCGTGAAGGGACAGTCGGCCAGCAAGCTCGGGATGCTTTGCTGTTTATCATGTCTCTCTCTGCTGAGAACAGCATGGTGGCCCGTCACATAGTGGAGAACACCTATTTCTGTCCAGTAAGTCCCACTCCCTCTTGTTTTCTACTCTTTCCCTTTTTTTTTTTTTTTTTTTTTTTTTTTTTTTTTTTTTTTTTTTTTTTTTTTTTTTTTTTTTTTTTTTTTTTTTTTTTTTTTTTTTTGCTGATAATAAATGCTTTTTATTCCTTTTATTCCAGCTTTTATCTTTTATGGGAAGATATTTGGAGAATATCTTTGCAAGAAGTAGGGAGTCTAAATGGAGATACTTAGTGAGCTGAGCAGTGTCAGCTCCAAATGAACCAGCAAATGAAACTGGATGTGCTACCTTTCTTGATTTATTTTTATTGGGTTGGGAACAATTTTAGCTTTTTTTTTTGAGACTAAATCTAAATGATTAATAAAATTTTTACTTTGTAAATCCTTAGATTTTTAGGTTTGTTTTGTTCTGCTGAATAAAAGATGTGGTAAGACTCTTCACAACTGGTTTCACAAATCAGTTTGTTTCTCAGAAAGATAATAGCCACTGGTTGTAGATAGAAGTATTGATTTTATTTTTTAAAAAAGAATACATATTCATAACTTCATGTAAAAATATTCTGTTTAGTTTCTTAATATGAACATAGTAGGGTGAGAAATGAAGTGCAACATTGTTTGAAGAAATTATAGTATCCCAGGCCCAAACAGTTCCATAGAGGAATGGAGGCAGTCTGGTACTTGTAGGAGTAGACTTTAAGGCACACAGTATTTTTTGTGTTAGTGCCTTCTTTGGAATAGATTTATTGATTCATTTCTTCTGCTGGCTGGGCAACAGGTATCAATACTTTTCAAGCTCAATGGACGTTTCTACTTTACTTCCAATCTATTCTTTTCACAATTTTTATGAACAGTATTGCCCTAAATATGTGAAACTATGTGTGAAATCCTCAGTTTTGTTGAAACAAGCCAACTAAGTTGCCATAGAGTACATTCACTGTAAGTAATGCTTCTTCGTACACCCCTTAGAAGGCCTTTAGAAATGTATGTGGAGTGTGTTTGGTTGTTAGACACAGGGGCAGGAGGTGGTGGGGAGGTAGTTGAGCTCATAGTGTGTAGAGTCCTCTGGCAACATCAGATGCTGGTGGGGTTATGGAGTAATAGCTGTGTTATGTTGCTGGAGGAAATGCAAAATAGCACAGCCATGTTGGAAGGCAGTTTGGTAGTTTTGTACAAAACTAAGTGTACTCTTAGTATCTGATCCATCAGGTACATTCCTTGGTATTTATCCAGGAGAGTAAAACTATGTCCACATAAAAACCTACACATGCATGTTTATATCAACTTTATTAATAATTGCTAAATCTTTTTAAAATCATTTATTTACTTATTTGATACAGGGTCTCGCTACACAGCTCAGATTTGTAATGATCCTCATGTCTCAGCCTCTCCACCACTGGGATTACAGGTGTGCATCACCACACTCAGCATTCTGGGCATGGCATGGCCTGTGATCCCAGGAGTTGAACCAGGGTCCTTGTGCTTGCCAGGCAGGTGCTTACACTGCTGAGCTATCTCCCCAGCCCCAAATAATTGCCAATTCTTAGAGGCAATCAAAATGTCCTTTATTGGGTGGATAAAAACTATTATATATATCCAGGCGGTGGATATTTTCAAGTAAAATGAACAATCAAACCATGAGAAGACACTGAGAAACCTTAAATGCATATTACTGAGTGTAAAATGCCCACCCAGCAAGACTCCATGAGTACAACTATATGACATTCTGGAAAAGGCAAAACTATGGCAAAACATAATGCTTTCTATTTTTTTTTTTTCAAATTGGGACAGGGAGAGAATGAATAGATGAGGCACAGAGAGCTTTAGGTAGGGCGGTGAAAATATTCTGTATGATGTTGTAATGGGGATACATGTCAATATCCATTTATCCAAAATCATAGAATGTGTGGCACCAAGACTGAACCCTAGCCTGAACTATGGACTTCAGGTGGAAGATGTGCTAACGTACTTAATAATGTAGGTTTATCAATGGTAAAACAAAAAGACAAAGATCCCCTAAAAGTGCCGATCCAGGAGAGTGGTAATGAGGGAGGCTATGCTTGAACAGGAGTAAGGTGCATGGAATATCTCTGCAGCTTTCTTTCAACTCTACTGTAAACCTTTTTAGACAGAAAAGGACAGTTTAATGAGGGAGCTATATAAGGTTTTGTTTTAGGATTGAGTTCTGTCTAATTTTTTTGTAAAGGAGATCAGGCACTGTAACATCATCATAGTAAAGTGATTTATTTGATGAGTATGCAAAAGGCAGCTTTAAAAAGATACTATTTACATGGTGCAGTGAGATAGCTTAGTGGACTATGCATCTGCTTAGGCAAGTGTAGGGACCAGGGTTTGATCCCCAGCACCACATGCTGTGCTGGTCCTGCCCCCAGGCACACTGAGCCAGTCATCAAGAGTCTGGGTATGGTGGGACATACCTCTAATCCCAGCACTGGGGAGGCTGAAAACGGGAGGATCACTATGAATTTGATCTGCTTAGTGAGACCCTGTACCAAATACATTAAAAAATAAAAAGATAACATTTACAAAAACAACACAATCATAAAGTACTCAAAATAAATCTAATATTTGAAAGCCCTTTGCAAAAAAAAAAAACATTGTTTTTTTTTTATTTTAATTTTTTATTTTTCGTAGTTTAGGGAAGGGTCTACAGGGTGTTCAGGGTCTCACTGCTAGATCTGACACACATTGATTGGCCTGTTTACAGTCTCTCAAGTGCTGGGATTATAGGTACATGCCACCACGCCCTGTGCTATCTCTGCAGGCCCTGGGGATGGGGTCAGCATGGCAGGCTCAGGGATCAAACCTCCAGCTCCTGTGCCTGCTTACAGATGCATTAATCTGCTGAGCTATTTGGCTGGCCTCAGAAAACACTGTTGTTAAAGGGCATAAAAAAATCTTAAATTGAAAGCTCTATAGTTTGTCTATCATATATGCATAGAACATTCCTGCTTAGTGCAGTTTATGTTTTATTTTAATGTGAGAGAATACTAAGACAAATGCTATATTGATCACTTAAATTAAAAATTATTTTTGGCATTGACTGGTATGTTTTTTTAATTGTATTTTTTTGTTTTTGCTATACTATTTGAAATCAAGTTTTAGACATCAAATGCTATGGTATATATCTACTGCAAATGACATTCTCATGTACAGGCACAGTATCATTTTTGTACCTAAGGAAATCATGCAATAATGTTTGAACATGATTTGATATCCAGTTCATCCATTGTTCCTACAGTTCCTTGCATAGCTCTCCTACCCCCAACTAGAATCCAGTACAAAGTGTACATCTGGCTGTCCTATCTTTTAGTCTCTTAACATCTGACAGCCTAGTGCTTTCTCTTCCCCTGACATTGACTTTTTAAGGGACAGGCCATTGTCTTACAGAACACCCAACTTTTCGGGTTGGTTTGACTGTTTTTTCATAAGTTTGACTTATGCCTATTCCCTGTGCCTCCTGTAAAGTGGAGTTAGGTTGCATTCTTAGTTAAATTTAAGTTAAATATTTTTGTGAAGAATATTGTACAGGTGTATGCTTACTGCAGTCCAGCAGAGGTTAGTTAGGTTGTCCTACTGTTGATAGTACTGTTTGTCTAAAAAGGCAATGGTTGGAGAGCTCCACTGTAAATGTACAGTTTTACTTTTGTAATTCAGGGTGCAGTTTGTGGAATGTTAATGTCGTTTATGTAACAATCTTAATAGAGTTTTTATGGCATATGATAACTTGATGTTAGAAGTCATTTAAAAGTGTTAATGAAGCAAGAGTAGCTGACGATAACCATGATACCTTTGTTACAAGTTGTTCTTGGTACTTTGCAAGTATTGATTCATTGAATCCTCACAACTGTGGGTGCTGGTGTTATTACCATTTTTTATAGAGGAAGAAATTGAGGCACAAAGACATTTAATTACATTTATACAAGTCCACATGACTGAAACACTGAGTCAGGATTTCAGTCTGGGCAGTCCTTATGCAAGAGTTCATGTGCATGAATAACAAAATTTTAGGACACACTAACCAGTACCATTCATAAAGAAAACACTGGAATTAAGAACAAAAACACAGATTGAAAGAAAATATTTGCAATGCATGTAACTGTATATGAACAGTTAGTTAAAATATGCAAAATAATTTTATTGCCTCAATTTGATAAGATAAACAAGCCACTTAAAAAGTGAGTAAAGGCCATGAATGGACAACCTCAGAAGAAGACCACAGCCAGGAAACATTAAAATGTGTTCATCTTCCCTCAAATCAGGAATTGCAATCTGAATTCATGGTGACATAGCAGTTAATTTTATCATTGTGGCCATTAGATATTTGCATACACCAGGCATTTCAAGAGTATGGAGAAACAACTTTCAAGAATATAAATTGGCAAAGCACCTTAGGAAGGCAGTGTAGTAATATTTATTAAAATTGAACATTTGCATGTCATATGATCCTGCACCTTCGTGTGTGGACACGTACCTTAGAGAAATCAGGCACATGTTTATAAGGAGGTACAACAGCACAGTAATTAGAAGAAATTAAAATAATATATGAAAGGTAAAATAATTAGTTTATTCAGACATTAACAATACTTTCAACTTTCAAAGGGAATAAACCATTTGTATTAGCATGTAACTTTACCTGTGTGTTTGTAGCTGAAGAAACTTAGCATATTGAAAAATGAATAAATAGCTAAACTTTGACTATAGTATCTTAGTATTATAAGAGCTACATAAGCTTTTAGAACACAAAGTCTTAGTGCCTATTTTTTGGATATTTATATTTACACAGTAAAAGTATTAAAGCATAGGAATAATTTTAGTTTCTTTTGGGCATGAAGGAAGAAAATTAGGAATAAAGCAGAGTTTAGTTCCACTTGTCATGTTTTATTTAATATGTCTTTGATGCTGGGCATTGAACTCAGGTCTTAGCATGTGCTCTACCAGTGAATGAGTTGCAGCCTATCATGTTTTACTCTTTTTTTTCTTTTTAGATAGTCTTGTTGTGTAGCTCAGGCTGGCTGTGAACTCTTAAGTAGCCCACACTGGTCTCAACTTGGCTGTCCTCCTGCCTCAGCTTCCCCAGTTCTAGGATTGCGCCGACACACCTGGCTCATATTCTACTTTAGAAAATCTACTTCTCTTAATTCATTGAGAAGAAAGATTTGCATTAATAGTGTTTGGACAGGATGTCGTGTCTGTATCTTTTACTATGAATAACAACTGCAAAGACAACATATGCAATGTATTAATTATTGAAAATGTCCTACTAATTGGTTTTGAAACTGTCTCATTGCTATTTGTTTCTCAATAAAATTAATAAAAAAATCTACAGGGCCAGGGAGATGGCTCAGTAGAATAAGTGCTTGCCTGGCAAGTGCACGGGCCTGAGTTCAATCCCCAGTTCTGCAATAATAATAATAATAATAATAATAATAATAATATAAAAAAACCTATAGATTACCCTGAATAAATTATAGAAACTTGTTAAAAGTCTGTGGTGTCTTGGCAATATGTTCCAATTTTACTATATTTTATATTTTTGTAGTATTTCATAATTTAAATCTTTAAATATAGCAGAACAAGAATGGGACATAAAAATGTTTAGATTTTACTCACTGTTATAATCAGATTTCACTGAGTAATTGTTGCTTTTATAAAAACATGTTTTAAAACATTACACTGTTCATTAGAATCAAGGGGAAAACAACATCTTCAGATGACCTTATTTGCTAGAGTGGAAGACAAGCTATGTTGTGTTAAGTTGCCCCTCAGGATAGATTCTATAATCTCATTTGTAACCAGTTTTCTATAATTACATCTGACAACATAATTTAAAAAAGCCCTGTTTATTTTGAAGATAAAAGCATACTCTATTAACCATTCAGCTAAGGACCACAATTGACAAAAAGCTTTTTGTAATTAGTATGATTGTCAAAGTGTGTTAGCATCAGGCTGTGGGAAGAGTAATGACTCTTTCAGGAGATGGGACCCTCTTGGAAACTTTTGCCATTATAGCTGTTAGGAAGAGCAAGCTGGCTCTGCTGCTGATTATCTCAAGATGTGCTTTCCCAACAAGAGGAGGGGAATAAGGGCAGCCTAGAGGACAGTATGGTGCCAGCAAATGGTGGGCAACTATGTGGCCTGTCACTTCTCTTGATGTTTTTGGCCAGTATTGATGGTTAAGCTCATGACATTTGTTATATGCTGGCATATATAGCCTGGTATCCATAAAACAAGAAATGTAGATTGAAGTAAGTAACCTTCAGGTATACAACTGCAGGTAGGAAGTTATTTATCCCAAACCCAAAATAATATGAGGCTTTTAATTTTGTATCAAGCAATCTCCACTAGGTGTTTTGCTGCTAGCTGCAGACTGAAGCCATCTGCTAAAAACTTTAGTTTTGCTAAAGTCAACTGATTACCTCTAGGTATTTAAAATTCAGCATTACTTGTTTGGTGCTCAGCTTGTGCGCTTTCTTTTCTCCATTGGAAACATTATATGTAAACTACTGCCCTAATTTAAGTATACACATTGTCAGTTAAGAAACTAAAACTGGAGAGCTTTAATAACTGTCAGTGGCAGAAGCTGACTTGAAACATGCGTCTGACACAAAAACCCGCAGTCTCAGTGCCTCCTGCACCACAGTGCTCTGGGGGAAGTTGTCTGCTTTTTGTCTGTTGTTATCCAAGTAACATTTAGTTTCTTTAAAGGACATTCTTAGAAAATAAATGATAAGTATTAGGTTAACATTTCTTGTTCTGGGAATATAATGTTGTATAATTATTTTTTTGTGGTCTGAATCAGTAAGAAGCTAAAATAGTGGAGTGGTATTTAGTTTTAATTTGCTATTAAATATAACTAAAGCTTTTATAATTCCATTTTAAAGTTAAAAACTATGAAAATAAGTACAGTAGATTATGCTATTAAACCCTAAAACTTGGGGGAAAATTATTGCAGAATTATTGATACTATTCCTTTTTTTCTGGCTGTTCCCACAGCACTGTCATATTCCTTCTGCTAGCAGTCATCCTTCTCACGTGTATTAATACCTTCCGGGTGCTCCTCTCTTTGCCACTAGGTCTGAATTGTTCCCTAGGCTCACCTCAGCACCAACCTGGCCTGTGCCTGAGCCCCAGACTGTGTTCTAGAAATGTGTCGTCTGAGGGAAGGAGCCTGAACGCTGACCACAGCATCAGAAGGGAGGGCAGAAATACTAGAGCGGGAATATTGTTCCTGAGACTATCCTGAGCGATACTCTTCATTCTGCAGAATGTTTTCTCCTATGTTTCTTTGCCATTCAGAGAACAGCAGAGAGGTTGCCTTGCCCACTTGGTCTGGGCAGCCACCCTCCCCAACCCAGCGGGCCATCGCCGTGGCTAGGTTGCCCCCTTCTGGACAGGCAGCATCATTCCATTTGGGCAGGTTTCCCTCCCTTCCTAGCTCAGCCATGCCCTCTTCAGAAGTCATTTTAAAAAGTGAGTATTAGGTATGTGTTATTTTTAATTACTGTCACTGATGTATGTAATTTGAAAATTAATGTTGCTGTAATTATATTGATATGCTGAATAGTTATTCCCAGCTTTTTAGTCAGACAAATTAAGCCTGTCTTTATGAATTCATCTTCAAAGCCTCAAAGTGGTTCAGAAACCAGGAGTATGCAGAATTAAACCCTTTGTTCTGTGGTTCATTTAGCATGAGTTAGCAAATGTAATTGATTTTAAAAACGTGGCATCAAGATTGGATTTCTCTTCAAGGAGAACTTTTGGGCTCTATTCTCTTTTGCCAGAGGTTTCTAAATTGTAATAGGCCACTCATTTGCGTCACATTCAAAATTAAATTAAAGATATTTGTTTGGGTATGTTGACAAGGAGTTAAGTACTTAAATAGGGAGCACTTTCCTTTGGGATCACAGATGCCCTGATTCTGAAAAGACAAAAAGGTGTGATATTACTTACTGTTGTATTTCCTGTACAGGACGCAGTGCCTGGCCTAAGATTAGATGCTTAATATTTTTTAATGAATGAGTGAGCATATACTTGAATAAAGCCTACTAGGAAATAAGACAGAGTTTATCATCTTTTTATGTCTCTAGTAATGGGCTAATTCATTATTTCTCTCCCTTTGTTCTGCAGAGTCGGCTCATGTACTGTCTCCTCACCTTTCTGTATCCCTTCCATGCCCCGTCTGTCCTCTGTGCCGGGCCACCAGGCTTGTCCTCTCATGGTGGAGCTCATGGGGTCTGAAACGTGACACACCTCACTGCACAATCTTCCCATCTCTCCAGCTAGGACTAGAGTGAGCAAGTCAGAGCAATGAGATGGAACAGACAGATTAAATAAAGTCATAAATGCCAAGTGCTGACTGCTGCATAGCAGGCTAGAAAGCACTGAGGGAACAGGATGGGGAGGAGGATAGTCAACATTAGGTCTCTAGGAACATTTTCTCCAGAGTGTGTTGGACTCTTCTCCTGTCAGGCTCTGTGGGTTACTTTACCATCTCTCACCTCCCTGTCTCTGTTTTCTTCTCTCTGGTTTGTGTGCTTCATGCACCATTCACATGCGGATGACTTCAAATGGCCACCTCTAGCTCAGAACTGTTCCAAACCTCAGACCCACATAGCTGTCTGTTGGGCTCTCCATTTGTGTGTCACACAAGCTCTTGATCGTGGCCTATAAAATCGCAGGCTCTAGCTTTTATGTACATGGGTGCATTTCTGCCTGTACTTTTCATTCTAACAGTGCTATGCTTTTCCAAATCCTGGTGGACATCACCTTTTCTTTCTCTTTTGAGCTGTTGTATGTGCCATTTGCTCGGCCTAGAAATCTTCCTTCCACCACTCTTTGTCTGGGTGACTCTTTTTTGTTCTTTACCAACTTGGACAGAACTTCTTAGAGCATTTCCTGCTGTTGCCCTTCCTCCACATCTGAATTAAGAGCCTTTTTATAAGAGCCACAGCATTGTGTATTTACTGTTGCATGTTCTGAGGCCTTCCCTCCATCTTCAGACTTCGTACTAAGTTATATCCCAAATCCTATTATTATTTTGATTTGGGGTCTAAGCTAAGTCTACAAATTTTCTAGGCCCGGGCTCAAACTTTGTTATCCTCCCACAGTGCAGAGACTACAGGTGTGAGCCACAGTGCTCAGCTTGCTGTGAGCATTTCTAACCTTGCTCTGGTTGCCTTCTTATCTCTCATTAGATGATGGTGGTGATGATGATGTTGTTGATGATTGCAGTACCGGGGATTGAACTCAGGTCTCTGCACTTGCAAGGCAGGCATTTATTCTATTGAGCTATCTCCCCAGCCCCTGTCATTAGATTATGAAAACAGTACCCCTATTTCTTTTGTGGGCCCCTACTCCAGTATATTTTTGTGGATGTTTCCATTTCATTTGAGTTCATCACAGCCTGTGCCTTTTATAGCTACTTCCTTTTCACTCCATGTACATCTGACAGGTCAGAGTGTCTAAGGTGCTGTTTGGCTAGCACCTTCCCAATCAGAAGGCCTTGAGCCCTGTGGAATTCCTTGTTTTCCTTGTCTTATACTCTATAGATAAAATTGCTAGTGCTTGGTGTTGTGTTTGTCTCTTTGTTAAGGGCATTAAAATTTTACTAATGACCAAATTGGATAACTTGACAGTTCTGCTTATTCACCCTCACTTACCAAATGTTGCCAGTATAATTTTAAGGTTAGGAAGGTAGCAAGCCTCAAGTGTTTCAGGTTAATACTGGATGTTGCAGTTAGATTCCACTCACATCTATCTCACTCTGTGAGGCTCATATTTATTTTGTCCTGTTTTTCCCCTTTCTGATGCATCAGCATAGAGTTGTTCCATCTTTGAGCTCATCTCATCCCATTGAACTGACCTCCTGTTCTTTCTTTTTGCTATGGTTTGTGAAGATCAGATAAGATAATGTATAGAGAAGTGTTTGAACCTATAAGCACATGTTGGCCATAGCCTTAAACATACAAGGAATCCCAGGGAACATCTCCAACAAAGCTATGCATGCTCCTTACCTGTGCTTCCTTCTGTCCTAGATTGTCTCGGTCTGGCGCTTTGGCTGGTAGAGTCAGGAATTTGCACTGAAATACTTGTGTGTATTCATACTCACTGAACTGTATTGTATGACATTACGTATGAATTCATCCCCATCATGAATGTCTTGGGGGGCAGGAATCAAGTTTTTCTTGCTCTAGTTTTACTCTTTCCCTGCCCAGTCTTAGCCCAGGGCAGTGCCTGGCATGCCTCGATGGGCAGCTCCTGTCAGCCACATGTGTAGGATGTGAGACTGCTGTTCCATCTATGAGTGCAGTCCTTCTACCTGTTGAATCCTTTTCTATTTCTGCTCCTTTAATACCTGTAATACCTCACTGCACAGGCTTTGGACTAATTATTTGGGTACTGCCTGTGAGCTGTTAATTGTAGGTTATGAATCTGAGGAAAGATTATTACAGTTCTCTTTTGAACACAGGTGCTTGCAACTGGTCTCAGTGGGCTGTACTCCTCCCTGCCCACGAAACTGGAAGAGAAAGGCGAGGAATGGCACTGCCTGCTAAGAGACGACTGGCTCCTGCTTCCTGCCCTTGTGCAGTTCCTGAACTCCCTGGAGTTCTGCAATGCAGTCATTCAGGTATCCAAGCACAGTCTCAGCCTTTGCGTAGGCCCCAGGTCTCGTCAAGGACTGGTGTTTCTACGCATTCCCCTTGGTCTTAATAAATGCTCATATGATATTGAAACTTTAAGCCCATTAAATGTCCTTCACTGAGTAAAACATTGGTTTGTAGGTTTCTTGGAAGTTTGAACTGAAAAAAAAAATAGATTATCTTGTCTGTAAAAAAGTGTTAATTCTGCTTTGATTATCTACTTAACTATCAAAAATAAGTTCACTGCTTAACTCATTAAGTAGATATTTTTAGGCTTTAAGTCCTTCAAATTATAACACTTTTACTTCAGGGTCTTCTTGGGAGTCTACAGAGGAAACACTTTATTTTGCTTAATGGTGCATACTACATAAAGAATATTGTTATCCCAATTGAATTTAGAAGAAGTTAACCATCTTCTTAGCAACACAAATTAAATTTGCTTTGAAATTGGTCTGTTATGGGGGAAAAAAAAACAGTCACTGATCTCTTGTGCATTTGAGTTTTTGATTAGATTCTTACCATCAGGTTTTTTGGTACTATTTCAATAAAAAATAGATTTTATATATATTTAAAGATTGACCATTTTCATCAAAAATGTTTTATTTCTATATATCATTATTGGATTTATTAAGAAATTGGGTATTTTATGGCAGTCATGGGGTAAAAATATGTTATAATCTGTTTATCTACCAAACAAAGATAAAGCTTTTGGAAGAAAATGCAAGTAAATTACTTTAGTTTTCATCTCATTTTTATTGCTGCATCTAAGGAGCTTTTATTTATATATAAAATAAATGAATTACATTTTAAATTATTTTTTCCTTTTATATTACAGTATATCAACATTTTCTTTTAGAAGTGTGTGGAAATAAAAAATGATAAAGCTACTATCATTTCTTCTCCAAATGAATAGACAGGGACAT
>PVKA01046175.1:0-15090 GCA_004027165.1 Ctenomys sociabilis | reverse complement strand
TGCATCGGTGGCTCACCATCTGTCTTAACACGTGCTGACTGGACAAGGCCCAGTTCTGGGATCTCCATGCCACATTGCCTCACTGTCATCGGACCCGGCAGCCGTGGCACAGAACCATTATTATAAACTTACTTTTACTTTTCCCAGCCTCCTTAACAGACAAAACATTATATAAAGCAATAATAACCATATATTATGGGATTGGAAACACATATGCAGTAACACATATATAATAGATAATAACAGGAGTAGCCCCAAAATGAGGAATAAATAGACCTACTCCTCATTGGAACTGAATTAGTATAAATCTGAACTTGATTCTGATCATTTTTGATGCTTCTGGTAAGCCTTAGGACAACCACTAAGAAAATAACTAAAAAGTGGAACAAGATGAATATAGAGACAGAGACTGGAGTGACTAAAAGCCAAAGAACGCTACGGATTGCCAGGATCTACAGAGGGTAGGAAGAAGAAGGGAGAATTCTTCGCTGGAGACTTCACAGGGAGCAGGGATGCCAATATCTTGATTTTTGATTTCTAGCCCCCAAATTACAAGAAATCAATTTCTGTTGTTTTAAGTTCCCAATTCATAAAAATTTGCAGTGGCTGCCCCAGAAAACTCATATAGACTTCTAGAGATGTTTTGAAGTGTCTTGCAGTGGGGAGGTTAGCATTTATTTTTCATTAAAATTTGAAAGATGAAGAAAGTCTTAGAAAAATGTAGCCCCTTTGGGGGTGGTGTCTTTATTTCTTTTCCTATTGCTTAGACAAAGCATCCAACACCTCCAAGGTAGAGGAGGAAAGGTCTATTTAGCTCACAGTTGTCCATTACCAGTGGCTCAAAAGCAGGGTGGCATGGCATAGGGGTATCAGTTCATGGCAGCAGAAGACAGAAAAAGTAAGTCAAGAGAAAGGTAAGCCTGTTTCTGTCCCTTGTATTGTATGCAGGCTCCATACCCTGGCAGGTGTAGCACTTTCACCCTTAACACCAGCATTAGACCTTGAATTCATCACAAAAGGTAGATTCTTTCACCTCCAGAAAAAGCCCAAGACTACATGAGGCTTTAGGGGCACATCTAAACACAAGCTGTAGTATGTTGAAACACCTTTCCATCTCTCCTTCCAAATTTATATGATGAAGTTCCAAACACCAGTACCTCGGAATGGAGAAATAGGTTTGCAAATGAACTTAATTAAGGGAAGTTTGTACTTGTGGGTTGACCACTGGCGATCAACTTCCTTCATCCCGCTGAACTGCACTAATGTGGTGCTGCTTGTGGGAGGCCAGCAGCATAAGAAGGAGAACTAGAGAAGCTGTTGGGAAGCTGTTAAGGAAGCTGTTTGAGTTGCTAGAAGGTTCTGGTTTTCTTGGGCTTTTCTGCTGGAGGACCTTGACATGCTGAGTTTCCTAATAAACTTGGTTGTTCTCATCAGTGGACATTGGGACCCTCTTGTCAGTGAGGATGGCTGCCATTCATTTTGGGGAGCTCTGGTCCTCCTCATCTTGAGCCTCACTTCCTAGCTCCAGAAGGGAAGATGGTGCAGAGCTAAGTCTTCTGGAGAAGGTCTTGTGTTGGCTTTCCTGATGGGAACTCAGCTTTCCCTATCATCGAGTTGCTTGGGACCTCACTGCTACTGAGGATGGCTATGGTACCTTTGGGGGAGCTCTGGTTCTCACCTTGAGCATTGTATCATGGCTCCAGTCAGACCCCTCAGCCTGCTGGCACAGATCTTTCATTCCATTGGGACAGACTTTGTAGCTTCCACCAGGATCTTTGGGTCTTACCAACACAGATCTCTGAAGTGGGCCTGCATGAGACATTGTCATGGGCTCTAGACCTCCAATTGGACTTGTGGAAGGCATTGTTATGAGCCCTAGATTTTTAGCTGGAATCATGCAGGATGTTAGGATCTAGGCTCTTGGTAGATTCTTTAGGCTTTAGGGCATGACAGATTTCTTGCACTCTTCATGTATGTGCCTTGTTTGGTGATCTGCTAGAAAATAATCTTATAAAATATGTGTGCTATATTTAATTTTCTCCTTGCAAAACCCCAGACTACAACAGTACTGGACTCGGATGGGCCTCTGAACTAATGGTGTCTATATCAAAAGTGGAAATAGAGCATACTCACCAGGAACAAAGCTGCACCCACACTGGACTTCTGCTACCACAAACCAAGCTGCTACCAAGAACTCTGTGACATGTAGAACAGATAATGAGGGATCACCTCGAGGGTGAGTGCTGCCCTGTCAGCGTTTTGCTCTTGGGTTTACAAACTGCAGAGCTATGAGACAGTAAATTTCTATTGTTTCAGCCACTTCATTTGTGAGTACTTTGCTATGGTTGACCAACGAAACTATTACACCCATAATGGTAATTTCATATTATAATAACTTTCCTGAGTATTTCCCCATTTAATTTTGTTTCTAAAAATGTACAGATATGACTTTATCCAAACGCACACAGATATGAAACTCTCATTCAACTATTAGAGGTAGATTTCCCTTTTGAAGATTGTTTAAAATTTGAATACAAAAAGATTACTATAAAGCCTTTTAATTCATACTGCAGTCTGATAAGTTGGTATGATTTTTCTGCTAGACTAAAGAAAGTAATTTTGCTTGATTTATTATTTATATTGATTAAGGCCCAGATTCTGTAAAGTTATATGTCGACTTAGAGAAGACTGACAAACAGTAAATTACTTTTTCCTGGGAGAGAGTCAAATTATTTTTTTTCCTATAGAAAAGATTACCCCGAAAGGTTATTATTTCATTGCCCTGAATCTAAATTAGCAATCTTATTTCAGCTTTCTTTCTTTTTTGTAACTCTCTTTCAATCTCCCATATCCTTCTTTTAAATAGGTTTATGATTTTTGCTCATTCTTTCATTAATGAGTTCGAAACATCTTTGACATCTGTATATGATACATGTATATTAGAATCATATTTTTAATACTTAGAAAATTATACTTTGACATGTTTTAGATCACTGTATTCAGGGTCTTAATTTCCATGAAGAAGAAAAATAATTAAAATAAAATGAAGTTGGATGATTCAAAGTTGCCAATTTGAATGTTCCTAGTGTATCGATTTAAAATTCACAAACCCTGGAAGCTATCTAGTAATGCCACAATGTCATGAATTGAAATGTAAGGATTTTTATTACCCATTGAGTGTGAGAACATACAGTATGAGCTAAGTATGAAAATATATTCCATTCTTATTTTTCTCATACCACATTTTGATGGAGACCTCAGTGACAATAATGGAGGAAGCATTTCCCATGGAGGGTTGGATTCCTTTGTTCTACAATTTCTTTTATTCACTCACTGCAGGTCTTCCTGCATCCCACTGAGTGTTTGCCATAAAACAAGTAGCACCAGTTGTTTGCCAAGGGGCTATCATTTATGGAAAAGCATGCATCCTGACGTTGTAACAAGAGGAGAAGATTTATATTGAATCCTTCCCCAAATAATTATTATCTTGTCCACAGCCCAAGAGTGCTGGGGCAGTGGAGTAGGTTGCAGGGAGAGTGAAGAAAGTGCTAAGAGATGTGAGAGATAAGATTTATGAAAGCAGCAACAAGTATGGTTAGGGTTAACTGAGATACTCTAGTAGAAAAGAATAGTCCAGGAGCAGAGGGGCCAGGCACAGAAATCTCCAGAGAGAGCTTGAAGGGATCAATGGCATCTGGATGGACAGCAGCACTCCACCCTGCCCTGTTCCACACTGCTATTGCAGGCAGAAGTTTTGTAAACTACATAGCAGAGATGTCACGAGTTTTATTATTCCATTGTCCAACCAGCATTCCGAGGAACAGCTGGCTTAACATATGGGAAGGAAGATAACATTGTGGAGAACACTAGGTCCCGGTGTGCTTAGATAATAGTTTTCCAGGCATTCTAGTCCCTATCCACTTACGGTGGCCCCTTGACTTGACAGAAGGAGCCTTGGGAACCCAAGAGGGAGTTTAAGGGACATGATAGCAAATGCCTTAGTCTCTCAAGGATGACACAATTATAAAATTAAAAATTTTTTTGAAGTGTTGTGGGGAAAGAGAACAAGTTTAGCAGTGTGTAAAGAGCAATTTATGTACCAGTCATTTCATTTCTCACAGAAAAATTATGGGCTGATAAATAGAAGGGCCTAGCACATTGTTCGTGGTGTTAGTACTTTCTACATGGGGAAGACACCTTCTTCTCCATATAGAATAAATATGAAATACATGTCTGAAGGTAACAGATAGTCAGCAGGAGTAGACCGTGCTTTGCACATTCATCTGAGGTTGACAGGAAACGTGAGGAAAAGCAGAAACCTCTTCCTTTTTCTTACTTCCTTCATTGCTACAAAAAGAAGGTGGCCATTGAACAGTTCCTCCTAGATAAAATAAACAAATTAAAATGAAGTCAGTTCAAACTTTGTTTCTGTAAGAGACATGAAAGGGCTTTGTTTAGTTGCTGGCAGTGATATGTAGTAACTGGCCCAATGTCATGCTCCGAAGTAGTCCTGGGAAGGGAGGAGTTCTCATGTGTAAATTGATCTTACAAATCTTTCCAGAGATAAAGTTTGACTTGACTGAGTAAGTGTGAACAAGTTGGACTTTCGGAATATAATAAGTTTATCACAATATAATAAGATATTATGTTCTCTGTGTTAGATCTCTGGAAAGTTGGTGGAGATGGCAGGAAACCAAAACTCAGAAAAAATTAGGAGCAAGGTACAATCATTTTTATGGGGATGAGAGGAAATCTACAAAAGAAAGATGCAGTAAAGTATTTTTACAGAGAGTCTGAGACTATGGAATTGGTTGAGAAGCAGTGTGACTGACTCCCAGAAAGCAAAACTCACTGCCTACGCAGTCATGAAGGCAGCTGGTATGTTCTTCGTTTCTAGTCAGGAATTTCCCTTATATGCTTGTATGTGAGACTAGTTTTAGAAAAATGTTTAGCAGAGGATTAGGACAATGAACAATCTTTTTATTCTCCTACTGTCCCAGGTTTTATCTGTATTCCATGGTAGATATCATAGCTTCAAGGAGGGCCACAGAAACAAGGGCACTGAAAATGGAGTCTTTTTAATGAACTCCCAATAAACCAAAATAGTTCATTATTTAATTATAGAAATCCAGTCCTGTAAGACAGTCTGAGGGCAGAAGGCTAATTCTGCAAAGTTAGGATAGAGAAAAATTGATGTGCTAGGTGAAGTGACATTTGCATGTCACCCAGCACTCGGGAGGTGAAGGCAGGGAGATTGCCTCAACATCGAGGCCAACCTGAGCTCCACAGTGAGACCTTGTCTCAAAAAAACAAAAAATCAAGACAAAACAAAATCCCAAAAATTAAAAAGGAGAAGTCTGTTGAGAAGTTCATCAATGTTGACTGTCCTCTCCCAACAAACTATCAGAAAGCTTATTGAGCAGTGTTTATTGACAGAATTTGTTAAGAGTGCTATTGGTGAGTACCAACTTTGCAAACTACTGATAGCTTTTCAAAATCAGGAAATTGTGAGGGCCAGCGAGATAGCTCAGCAGACTAAGCACCTGCTTAGGCAAGCTCAGAGACCAGGGTTCAATCCCCAGTTCCATGTGCTGCAATGGTCCTGCCCCTGGGGTGCATTGAGTCTGGGTGTGGTGGGCCACATCTGTAATCCCAACACTGGAGAGGCTGAAAACAGGAGGATCACTATGAGTCTGAGCTGCATAGTGAGAGCCTGTAGCAAATATAGAAATGAAAATCATAAGAACAATAAAAACATCAGGAAATTGTACAACAATACTTATAGTGCTTAAAGCCAGTTAGTTTGGGAGATCTAAGGTGGGTAACATGGACTGGAAAGAATTTATTTATTTATTCATTTATTTTTTTCTCAAATCGAATTAGTAGGACAGATTAAAAAATTAATACATTGCATATTGTTTTTGTAGTGGTTATTTGTTGTACAAGATGCAGACATGATGTTCTTTTTACAAACAGGAATTTATAAGTTTATTTTTATCAGTCACCATAAGAGGAGGGGCTTGAATAGTCTAAAAAACGAATTGCTCATCTCGATAAGTAAGGAGTTAAGTTGGTTCATAGTTCTGTTTTCTTGAAAGCAAATAATTCTGAGACTGCTCAAAGCAGTTACATTTATTTATTTATTTATTTGGTTCATATTGCCTGGTCCTGCACTATTTAATATAAAGATAGAAAATCATGTTTTGTTTCATCTCTGGCTAGGTTGTAATAACTCTTAAAGCAGAAGCCAAGAGTGACTAAATGAAATAAAACTGATTCCAACTCTAATTTGAAAAGGCCCTATGATAAGGTGTAGCCAAATTAAATAACTTTACAATTGCATATTGATATTCAAGATCATTTTAATAATATTAAATATCCAACAGAGGTCTGTAATGATGTAAGTATAATGTCCTTTCCCCAATCCAACATGTGTTCTGCTTTGAAAGGTCTCTTCAAAATTTTTTTTTGTAATTTTTTTAGGGAAGGGTGTGCGGATTGTTACTACTAGATCAGACTCGTAGTCATCCGCCTGTTTACAGCCACCCAAGAGCTGGATTACAGGCGCGTACCACCATGCTCAGTCTCAGTCACTGTCTCAGAGTGCCCCCTGGGTGCAGCTGGGACAGCAGGCCTGGGGATCCAATCTCTGACCTCTGCGCCTGCCTGCAGGCACTTTAATCCACTGAGCTATTTGGCAGGCCAAGGCCTGTCCAAATTTATGAACTTCTTGGCTGAGGAATTCTTGAGCATTACAGCCATTCTCCTGTTCACTGCAGCAGTCCCTGTAGAATTCTCCCTAGTTCTCAAGTCTCAGAGTGCAAATTGCAGACAATAGTCTGAAGTCTTCTTTCCTGCACTGATTACTTCTAAACTATAAAGGATAGAACTTTTCATTTTTGATTTATCTGTCTTGTTTCTTAGAAGGAGACTGTAGGTCAAAATGGATGCAGGTGTATTAAAGTCATCTTTGGAGGCAAATCTCAGTTTACTGACATAGATCCTTGTCTGGTTTACACACAGCAGGTTGCGGCTGAATTCTAGTATATGTGCTGCCAAAACAAGCACAGGATTGCTTTTCAGACAGTCATATAAAATTGGCCTGGCACAAAGTCCACTACCCCAGTGCTGGGTCAATTCCACTGGACATCCACATATGAGTGCTACCACTGAAAACAGATCACAAGGTGGTCTCCATTGATTGGTATTGGTTTTGGAACATAAATCTGTAAGTTTATAGAAATGAGTGTTTAGCTTCAGGAATGCACTTTTCTTACCATGTCTATAAAAGTGAGACAACCTCTAAATATACTGCTTCCACTCCCTCATTGTTTTGTGCTTTCTTTCTGTGAAGTCTGTGAACCTTAGCTTGTGTGTGTGTGTGTGTGTGTGTGTGTGTGTGTGTATGTGTCCTATTAAAAAGGAAACACTTTTCTTGACATTGTGGAGACTTTAGGTCTCTGAATATGAAGTTAGTTATAGGTTTTGTGATCCAAACGTTATTTGATCATTGAGTTCGATTAATCAGAAACTGGGGAGATGGCTCAGTTGAATAAGCGCTTCCCTGGTAAATGCAAGGGTCTGAGTTCAATCCTCGGTTCTGCAAAAAAAAAAAAAAATTTCATTTATAATACAGAAATGATAACAGATGAAGCTGAGTAGTACCAAAAAGAAAGAACATCTGGCTTCTGATTTTGGATGAAATTATAAGCAGGGGATTTGAATTATGACAAGTATGTAAACATGCAAAAGAATTACTAGGAACAGAAGAACTTCTACTATGATAGAAAATAGTAAGTATCTCCTAACAGTCAGTAACCTTAAAGCAGAGAAGAAGAAAATAGCTAGAGAAATACTGAACAAAATAATTCAGATAGAAGCATGGTCCTCATTATCTTGATCTTTATAAGTCTTGAAAGGAAGCTGCATACTATTAACTTCTATACTTGGAGATTTTTCTTAGAAGATATGTTTAACCCCTCCCATCATATGCATCTAGAAAATTTCTGAAGATTCTCAGATCAAAGCCTCTGGCAAGGACAGTGTGCCAGTGATTCAGGGATGAGTAACATCTCTTCCATTGAAAAATATAAATCTAATTGTTTACACCTGATGGTTTTTCTTTTATGTTATTATTGTTGGAGTCTGAGTGTATGTTTCAAGTTATTATACCACTTTGTGTACACAAACTAGCATACTTCCTTTAATTTGAGCTATTAAACTATTTTGCTAATTAGTCTAGATGTAGCTTAAACTGTTACAATATGACCATTACTTTTTTTATTTTATTGAAGAATAAGTAGCAATGAGACAGTTTCAAATCAAATTAATAGGACAGATTGAATAATTAATACATTGCATGTTGTTTTCATAGTGGTTTTTTGTTGTACAAGGCACATACATATTTTATTCACAAATACCATTAGAGCAGATGTCTTTATTCATTGAATTAAGAGAATGTAGCTCTATGCCTATCTTTTTTTAAAAGCTGAATTATAGTATAGTTTCAATAATTAATACTTTTTACATTGTTATTTTCCTAGTGGTTATCCCTAGTACAAGAAGCAGACAGGATATCCTGTCCAACCACTATTAGTGCAAATCTTTCTTCTCATAGAATTACACAAAAGTACTGCATATTTGTCTTAACTGTATTATTTATACAAACACAGAATGGTTCTTCCTTTGTATCCCCTCCTTTTTGGTTTGAAGTTGAGACTGAGAACTGAATTGCTACTCCTGCTTTTTTTCTGAGGTGCTGGGGAATATAGTATTATTTTATATATGAATGTCTTTCAGAGTTAAGTGTGCTTCTTGTATACAGCATATTGTTGGGTTTTGTTTCCTAATTCACTGTGCCAGTCTATTTGTTTTAATTGGTGAATTGAGTCCATTTACATTGATGGTTATAATTGAGATGTGTTAACTTATGATTGTCATGTTATTTACTTGCTGTTGTTTACTCCTTTTTGTCCTGTGTTTAATTGTTTGCCATATTTAGTGGGTTCCTTTTGTTCTCATTCACGGAATACTTGTCATTGTGGTCCCTCTCTAAAACATCTTTCAGTAGCCTGTGTAGGGATGGCTTTGTCATCATGAAATTCTTTAGTTGTTCTTTGTCATGGAAGTATTTCACTTCTCCATCAAACTTGAAAGAGAGTTTTGCAGGATATAGTAGCCTGGGCTTGAATTTGTTTTCATAGAAGACTTGAAGTACTCTGCTCCATGCTCTCCTTGCCTTCATGGTTTGTGTAGAGAAGTCAGCCATATTTCTGACGTGATCTGCTTCTTTAGTCTAGAAGCTTTCATAATATTATTCTTGTGTTGGATTTCTGAGATCTTGACAATTGTATGTCTCGGTGTGTTTTTAGTTGGGTTGAAGTTATTTGGCTTTTTGTATGCTTTATTTACCTGAAGGTTAAATTGATTTCTCATATTTGGGAAGTTTTCTGCTATTACTTCTACCTATATTCTTTTTATATCATTTGTGTTGACTCCTTCTTTCCCATTGATGCCAATTAATCTCACATTGTTCATCTTGGCGTCATCTTGCAGGTGATGGGTTATTTTTTTCTGCATCCTCGTTGTTTTTAAGAGATCCTTTCTTACTTTTTCACTAGCTACACCAGCATCTTCAAGCTCTGAAACTCTGTCTTCGCTTTCACTCAAATGGTTTTTTAGACTCATGATTGAGATTTTAAGTTCTTCTATATCTCTTTGACTCTGCTTCATGAGATCTATTTCTTTCCTGTATTGCTCATTCAAGGAATCCGTCATATTTCTAATCTCCTCTATTTTTTTTTATCAATGTTTTCTTTAGAGGTAGCTATTAATTCTTTTTCTGCAGTTTTTCCCAAATTGAGTTTCCTCCACATAGTTCCATAATGAATTCTCTACTTCAGATGCTATGATTTCAAAGATTTTTTTTTTTTATTTCAGAAATTATTTCTGCTCTGAGTTCTTTATCTTTCTGCTGTTGTTTCTTTGCTTGCAACACTGTTAATTCATTTGTTTCAGCTGAAATATGTTCTCTGCACTTGTTCTGGGTGGGCATTGGGTTTCTCCCATACGTTCCTGGATTTCATTCATTTCTTCAGATGCTATGTATTAAAACATTTCTTTTTTTTTATTTCAGGCATTAATTCTGATTCATCTATACCTTTCTCCTGTTGTTTCTTTGCTTCCAACTCTATTAATTCATTCGTTTCAGCTGAGCTTACATCCTCTGCACTTATCATTGGTGGGCTCAAGACCTGAGATTGCATTTTTCTCCTTGTCTTTTTCATTTTGTACAGCACTGACCTCTGACCTTTGGTGTAGAGCTTTGTTGCAGTTACAATCTTAGTACATAATGAGATTCAGGTGCCGATCTATTAAGTTTGAGATTATCCAGTTATGCCTGGCCTGGATCTAGCTATTGTGTTGAGCTCCTTTTTGCTGCAGCCCTTCTGGCACAACTGTGAGCCTGTGGTTCCCCTCTGTTGTGCCCCTGGCCCAAGGAGCACTGGGAAGCACCATAGCTCTCCCACACACTCATTGGGACATGCTGGGCTGGATCAGGGGCCGGAAGCATCACAAAACTTCCCACTCGCTCAGTGGGGTTGGGGGCAGGGGCTCCAGGGAGTTGCAGGGCAGGTCGGGCTGGGGTGGATCAGGCGGAGAGAAGTATGTCCATTATTAAGTTTGAAAACTGAAAGCTCTGTCACCTCATTTCTGAGTTAATGAACATTTTAAGGATGCTATATAAGCTTTATTATTTCTATTTTTTCTTTATGAAATAAATGAACAGAATTTTTTGTAATCTGGTGAAAAAAACTTCAAAGACTGTTTCAGATTTCATGGTTTTTACCATTGTTAATATTTTGAATTTGTCCACAGAATTCAGGAAAGAGAAAATTAAGACTTTTTCAGAGTAGAAAATATTACATCATAAATCCCAGTTTGAGGCAGTATTTTAATATTAGTTTTAATAATTTATTTCCTCAAAACTAAGATAACATTTTTAATCAATGAGAAATTTGCCCAAAATTCACATAATATCTTGGGGACAAAATATAACTTTTTTAATAAGCAAAAAAAAAAATAGCTGAAAAGGTTTGGTGAAGGAAAATAATTGAATATACTCAAGATCCTCAGCAAATTCCTAGCATGACAAAGTGAAGGAAAATATAAAAGTATTGTAATCACATTGTTGAAAACCAAATACAAAAGAGAAAGTTATTGGACATAGTCACCGAAAAGTACTGGTGGTGATTTGTATAACAGATTTCCATCACAAACTACAGAGGTCAGAAAGTTTAAGAATGTTTTTTCAAGTGCTGAAGAAAACAGCCATCAAGCTGAAACTCAACAGTCAGTGAAAAGTAAGAATGAAGGCAAGTAAACATTTTCTCACGTGAAGGAAAACTAAGAATTTGTTGCTATATCAAACTGGTTTAAAATAAATGCTAAAAGAGTTTCTTCAGGTGGAAGGAAATGAGAGGTTCAAACTTGGACATTTAGGAACAGCATCAGTAGATCAGTGCACGAGGTTCCTAGGACCACAGTAACAAATCATTACAGGCTTGATGGCTTGAAACACTAGGAACTTACTCTTTCACAGTGTGAAGGACAGAAGCATGAAGTCCAGGTTTCAGTAGGGCAAGAGAAGTCCCCAAGAAATCTAGGGAAGAATCCTGGGCCTTTTCAACTGCATCCATGGCTTCCTTGATTGTGCCCCTCCAGTTTCCATGGTCACACTGCAGCCTCCTATGCATATCTGTGTAATCACTTGTGTCTTTTATGAAAATGTTTGTCAACTGACTTTGCAACCATTCATATAACTAGGGTTATCCCATTTTAAGATCCTTAAGTATATTTCACTAAGGTCTTCATACACTTAGGTTCCTGGTATTAGAAGAAGGGCATAATTTGAGAGCCCCCTATTCAACCTTACAAGAGTCCACTTAAAAGATTATTTTTAACATCTTATGTACTATGAGACCCTCTAGGGATCTAACAGGGCCAGGACTGCCAGAGGCAGGTGACTTATTTATGTCTGGCCTTTCTGGGGGTGAGCAAGTCCTGAATCAAGGGCTAGTATATTCATTGCTTAGGGGATGAATCCTTCTTCATAGGTGGTGCCATCCCTCTGTGTGCTCACACGATGGAAAGTACAGACAAGTTGCTGAGGCCTTTTCTTTTTTGACTGACCCAGGCTGCCTTACGGGTGGGTCTGGTGAGGCATGTGGTGCTGGAGATCAAAAAGCAGTCCACTGTGCCTGACCGAGTTTGCCCAAGCAGGCACTTTAGACAACCGAACTAACCAGCAAACCCCACTGAGACCTATCTTGCAAAGGAACTAGTCCCGCTCACGAGTACTCTCCCTCCTGCCCTAAAAGGATATCATTCCTCAAAGATACCATCCCCTAATACCACCACTGTCATGTGAGGATTTCAAAACTACAGTATGGGGATGGGATAAAGAAATCTACTGGTAGTAAATTCTATCTAAGGTGATAAAATATTTATTCTACCTTTGTATTTTAAATTAAAAATTTGTGAGAAGTCAATAAAAAAAGGAAAACCAGAAGAATAGCAACATAGTGGTAGGCTTAATGGGTAACTAATAATAATATGATAAGCCTAAATTAAGCCACATAAATAATTACATTACATATGGGAGGTTTTCTTCAATGGAAAAATCCAAATTGTAAGGTTGGTGATGAAAGCAAGCTCCAACTATATGCTGTCAAGAAGAAAATCACCAGAGAAATAAGTGACAAAGATAGCTTAGCAGCAAAAGCCGGAGAAAAATGACAAATCAGCAAACTATAATTAAAAATGAACTGGAGTGCCCATATTAACATCTGAAAAAACAGGCTTCAGAACATGGAAAATTACCAAGAACACAAAGAGACTTTACATAATGATAAAGGCTTGATTTCTTAACGAGACATCGCAATATTAAATGTGTATGTATTTTACATTAGGACTTCAAAAACTCTGTTTTACATTATACAATCACTGGTGAAATTGGAAAGAGATATAAACAAATCCATAATTACAGTTAGACTTTAACATTAATCTCTCAGGTATTATATAAAAAGTAGATAAAAATTAAAGATATAAAAGACTGGAATAATATTATCAACACATTTAATTTGTCATTTATGGAACATTAATCAACAACAGAATGCACATGAATTATATGCCAGAATCGTCTACATTCTGAATCACAAAAATACCTTATTAAATTAAATAAATGAAATGACACAAATGACTATCCTGTAGCTATAAGTGAATGAAAATAAAAGCCAACACCAGCACATTAGTGGAAAATTCTTTAACTATTTGTAAATTAAAGAACATAGTTTTGTAAATTATATGAAGTAAAAATGTGTCAGAAAATTAGAAAGAATTTTGAGCAAAATGAAAATGAAAATGCAGCGTACTAAAATAGGTATTATGCAGGTATAATAGTTCTTAATTCATATCACCAAATGACAAAAAATCCTTGGCAATTTATGTCACCAAATGCTCCACCAAAAAGACAAAAATCTCTAAAGCAATAACATACTTTCAAATTAGTAAACTAAAACATGCAAATTATTCTTAAAAAACAAACTAAAGGAAAGAAATAATATAGGAGAGGAGGAAAATAAAAAAACTAAAACATAAAATAATAGAAAAAAGTCCATAAAAATATCAGGTTTTGGGCCGGGGAGATGGCTCAGTGGAATAAGCGCTTCCCTGGCAAGCGCAGGGACCTGAGTTCAATCACTGGTTCCACAAAAAATAAATAAATAAATAAAAGGTTTTATTAAAAATATTAATAAATTAATATATCTCTAGAAAATTATGAACGAAAAAGAGTAGAAACAAAATTTCAGTATCAGTAATGAGAGACGAGCTATCGCACGTGTTTGAAGGGTAACACAGGAGTACTAACAACAACTCTGCGCATGTATTTGACATCTTACACGAAATGGACTGATTGCTGAACAGATAAACAATAAAAATAAAGAAACTAAGGGAGTCTAATATCCATTTTAAAGATTAAATTTATAACTTAAAATAGTTCAAAGAAATTCCAGCAAAGCCCACGCCCAAATGACTGATCAATTAGTCAATTGGAAATATTTTTGGGAGAAAAGTATTTTTGGAAGAAAAATACTAATTTTGAACAATATCTTTCATAATGTATCAATAGAACCATTTGCCATTTTATTTTTACAGAGCCAGTAGCAGAAGCCTATGGACCTAATATTTTCAATAAACACAGACAGAAAAATGGTCAACAAAGCAGTATAAAATTTAATTCAGCATAATATTAAAAATTTGCAAGATATAAGAATGAAAGGTTGGCCATCATTTAAAAAATCAACCAATATATTCACTATCCTAACATGAAAGCTCAATAGTCATTTCAGTAGATACAGAGAAGTCACTTAATGACATCCCCTGTCCCTTTATGGTAGTCTTTTCAAATAGTAGGAAGGGAATGGAGCTTTTGCAACACAATAGTGTTTATTTGCAAAAGCAAAAACAAAACAAAATAACTTCTAAAAATGTCAGCACGCTTCCGGGGTGGTGGCAGGAGCGGGCGACTCGAGTCTGCAGCGTACTGCCGAGTCCCTCATGTTGCTGGGCGGCCTGGTGTGACTCCTACCCGAAGTGACCTGTACGTCGTCCACGCTGCAAGACCTGGAAGGAGTTGAAGGACTCCTGGAAGCCGCGCGATGGAGGCAGTGACCTTTGGTGATGTGGCTGTGAACTTCACCAAGGCGGAGTGGGCTCTGCTGGGTCCATCTCAAAAGGAGCTCTACAGAGCTGTGATGAGAGAAACGTTCAGGAACACGGCTGATATAGGTAGAGCATCGGATCATCAGGATTCAGAAAAAGAAAGCAATAATGTCAACGGAGTGCCCACTTTTGACAGGTGTAGACAAAGGAAGGGTTGTAGAAAGGAAAAATCATCCTGTGTGTGTATAGACAGTACAGTTGGGTTAGATAACGCTGTGCTTCTACATAATTCTATGAGAGGCAAGATCTGCACTATTGGTGGTGGGACAGGATATTATGTCGGCTTTTAGTGCTATGGTCATCCAC
>PVKA01046173.1:0-15094 GCA_004027165.1 Ctenomys sociabilis | reverse complement strand
GTGGGCAAATCTGACCTCCTAACATAACATTGTAAATATGTAAGGTCATCTGATGGCCAGATGACACTATTATGATTCGAAACTGCCACATCGGAAGGTAACATTAGAAGAGAGTAAGTTAGTAGAAAAACTAAAGCTCCCAATCAGAATATTTTGCACCTTAAAAGTTTGATTTGCCATGAAATAAGTAACTAAACTGGATTTTAGAGGATCAGTCACTTCAGTGTGTTTGTTGCAGATGTAGTTTTCAAGTGAATGCAAATAAATATACACCCTGGAGTTTGGGGTGGCATAGGGAATTGGTAAGATTTAGGTTTATGTTCTGACAGGACAGAAATTGGGTGTGTGGTTTTTAATTAAGATGTGTTGAGAGCATTATAGTACATGCCAGATATTTAATAGGGCCAAATAATTGTAATGATAATATAATTTGACCTCAACCCAGATGTAAGGAATTCCACAAGTGACATTTAAGTATTCTTGTAGCCAAGACACAGGCAGATAACTTAAGATATGCTCAGCCATGATTGATTCTTTCTCTCCCCTCCTTCCTCCCTCCTTCCTCCCTCCTTCCTCCCTCCTTCCCTCCCTCCCTTCTTTCTTTCTTTCTTTCTTTCTTTCTTTCTTTCTTTCTTTCTTTCTTTCTTTCTTTCTTTCTTTCTTTCTTTCTGCTTACTTTCTTGCTTTCATCCTTCCTTTTTTAGTATATGTTTGTAATACAGAATAGTACTTTGTTTTGGAGAATTGGCACATGCATATAATATCTCTTGATCATTTTCAATTACTTCACCCCTCCTCCCCCAAAGCTTTTCCTATTATTAAAAATGTACAGAAAAATATTTCTAGTGAATAAGCCACTTGTAATCATATAATAAAGTGGCAAAACATATGCAACGATGCCAACAGCCATTGACTTTCTCCATTCAGAAATAATCACTCACTTTGAGCCTTGTAACCCTTAGCATTTACCCATAATCATATTACAGAGCAGCTACTATATTTTCTGTTTTTCATGTACTTCATTTTTGCTTTATTTCTTAGTGTTAATTGTTCACATTTGATACTAACACAGGATTTTGTTATTTGAAGACCAGAATTTAAATTCCAACCCTAATATAGCATAGCACAACAGACAAGGGCTGGTTAGCCTTGTGTGGTCTAATGGAGCAAATGGTATCTGTCTGCAGACACAGGATGCACTGTGAGGCTGGGTGTGGACATTTTCTGAGCTGGATAACATTGGTAATGGCACCCTCCTGGGGCATGGAGAAGCCTAGTTCCCACGACAGTGCTAATCCTTTCTCTAATGCAATGAGTCTCTTCTTCTGAACCTTTTTCCTTTGTGACCAAGACTTGAGGATGTGTCACGGACACTAATTCATGCCTCACTTTCTGGATGTTTCAGTTGCTCTTTCAGTTGTTTCTTTCCTTACATCAGCATAGTCAGACTTGTCTGCCACAGGGCTGAAGCTTGCATTGGAAGGTACTAGGTGTCATTTTGAAAGAATAAATTAATGAAGGATCTAATGGGAGAATGTTACAAATATAAATTTGTTTCAGGGGTTGTATGATTCTGGATTCCTTGCCAGAAGACCAAAAGTCTTGTAGATGGCAGGCTCTCAATTGTGTTCATTGAAATGAATCAAGAAGAACAAGAGAAGTGAGTCATGATGGAAAGGGTGTGATGTCAGAAAGCTCTCTGTGTTATTCATGACATAGATGTGTGGCTTTCTGTGTTTATGGGTTAATGCACAAAAATTCATAAGAGTACAAAACTACATAATGCATTTATGCATAAAATAAAGTTCAGACTTCCCCCAGAGACTACTCATTGTCTCAATAATAGGTAGTGACAGAGACCACTAGGAAGTGGCTCTGAGCCACATTTTAATGTTACTTGTAAGTCTGTCCAAGGCCCTGGAAAACAGACTCATAATAAGTGAACCTATGTGAGTTTCTGGTCCCACTGAGGCATGTAATAGTGGATGAAACCATGAGGCCTCAAGGGCAAGAGGAGACTTCAGTGAAGGGTACCTGGTTCCACCCTCAATTAGCTAGATGAGGACTGTAGCTGCAGGCATCTCACTTCCAGGTTCAGACCTTCCCAGAGATAACATAATTCTCCTATGATGTATTACTTTGAGAAGTGCTTGAAGGGGTTCTCAAGTCCTGCCTAGATTCCTTCATTTCCTTCAGTATCCCCCTCCTTTGTTTGAAAAGCTACTATGGGTTGCCCAGAGAAGTTCTTGGTTTAAAACCCAAGAAAAATCTCAAGTTCGGTGAAGGGGTTTTCTGATCCTTCTGGGGTCCTGAAATCATACCATTTGTATCATTTATTTAAGCCTCTACTGTCCACTCATTTGGGAGATTGCAGGCTGCAGTAACTGAGGGATATGATTAATCTGGTTCTTAGAATACATGATGTGCTTCATAATGGATGGAGCTGAAGAGTGTTGTGTTGCTCAAAATATGTCAGACTCAGAAAGACAAACATCATATTTTAGCTCTAATGTGTGCAATCTAAAAAAAGTATGAGAAAGTAGAAGGGAGATATTATTAGACAACAGAAAGAAAATAAGAGAGACAGGGGAGAAGATGAAGGGTATGTAACTCAAGGTGAATACAATAAAAATATCACAGACCTTGACCCTTCTCATCTTATGAAACTAGAGGGAAGAGGGCAGGCATGGAGAGTGACGGGGTAAAAATGATCAAGATATGTTATGCGTGTGTATGAAGCTTCCACGTTAGAACCCATTCATCTGTTAAAAAAATGAAAGTGGGGGAAAAAAGATGTGTCCACAAAGGAAGCTACCACTAAACTGAGGCAGGGTGACCGAAGGAGCCTCCATGGTTATTGTAATCCATCTTTCAGCCTGTAATCGTGGTGGTGGGCAGTATTTATTCTAGATCAGTTACCATTTAGTCTTTATTTCTGCTGACAGACAGATAAGAGTGTTAGTTATGGGCAAAAGGGAATGCATGGTGGAAATTAGAAAATAAAAACATTTGAAGGAGAGAGAAAGCAAACAAAGTGATAGTGAGATATTAAAGCACGCTATGGATAAACTGCCTCAAACCCAAGATACTGCCACCCTCATATAACTTTGCCTTGATCCAAAGATTCTCAGAAACTTGTTCTATTTTAGTTATTGAAGACATTCAAGGCTTTCTCCTTCATTTCATGAATGTTCAAGTCATAATCTAGGCTTCTTCAGCTGCTCTTAAGGAGGCATTATTTTAAAGTCCATCCATCCATCCATCCATCCATCCATCCATCCATCCATCCATCCATCCATCCATCCACCGAAATCTCCCATTTCTCTCATCTATTCATGTATCAAGCTATTCACAGTATTTCTGCTATGTGCTAGATATTCTATTATGTGTGTTTGTGCATATGTGTATGCGGTTGGTAGGGTGGAGTGAGTACATGTATCCTTTTTTTCTGGAACTTTGGTTCATTTTGCTTCTTTCGTTAAATTGAAACTAAAGCTCCTGAATTAAAAATAATCAGATTATCTGGAAAATTAAAAATAACAACAGGTGAACTATTATAAATATGGTAAACCAATTAGTCAAATATGGAGAGTGGAAATCATGCTTGAAATGATTTTGACTCATATAATTGCCTCAGAATAATTTCTTAAGTGTTTCTAGGCAACAGAAATATTAATAAGAAACAAATGCTGGAGATTTTCCCCCTCTTTTCTTTCTTTCCCTCTCTCTTATGCTGTCACAAGAGAGCAGCTTGTCTTCTTACTATATGGTATCAGCTCTGGTTAGTTGGATCAGAGCAAGGAGGCAGAAGCATTTAGAACACAATATTTTTCATGAGGACATTTCCACTGTGCTCCATGAAACACTAATTTCATTAAGGTACATTTGCCCTGTACAGGTAGATAGATTGTGAAGTAGAGAATCCACCTGCATACAAATCTTAGTGAGTTAAACTTTGATAAGCCACAACCAGCAACCAAAACCAATTGACCTTTATATTTCTACATCAATATTGTGAGTTTCCTGTGAAACTGAACTTTGCCTTCTGCTTTTCTGAGCTAAGTACATTATTACTTATTTGATATTAAGCAGAATTCTTTTGCTTATATTCCCCCTCCACTTAGAAGGAGTTTTCCTTAAGTTATATGGGCTGGTCATGGCTGCTATAAGAGCCCACTTGCTTTTCTTGTACTGTAAAAATCAGATAGAAATACCAGGCTTCACATGCACCTTTTGCCCATTTATTCCACACGTGGAACAGTTTCTATCTGGGGATAAATGAAAATTCATTAAAAGGAGGCAGAAGGTCAGAAGAGTGCTTTGGGAGTGGAGAGAAAAAAAAGTCCTAGAGAACATTTAATCATAAGGAACTTCTCCTTCTGCAAGGGGACGCCGTGCGTTTGCATCATTTTCCTCGGCAGTTAACCTTTTACATTTTATGCTCATGACATTTCTGTCAGGCACTCTGTATGTGCCAGGGAAAGGCAGAGGTCTTTGGACAACATTCAAGAAATAGTAGGTGTCTGGGGGCTGGGAAGCCTGACTTGGGGCAGTTTGGCAGAGGAGGAAGGTGACACAGAGCTGCAGGGCAGCTAGAGAAAAAGGCTCAGGACATGAATGACAAGGTCCCTGGAGCAGACTCCTTTGGAGACTTCTTGGGGGTTCTTGGGTGTTGTTTTGGCCTTAGATGTTGGACCAAGGGAACCAAAGAAGTGTCAGTGCAGCTTTTCTAGACCAGCCTATTTGTGCCTATGGTGGTTTAGTTGCAAGAGTCAGTGCCCCGGTACCTACAGTCAGGAAGCAGAGGGTTCAGAGGTCACAGGAATAGCAGGCTTGTTGGGGAGGTAAATTGAAATCCTTTTAGCATAGTGATTCAGAAGATGTTCAACATCACTTTCTTTTGGGAACGTGGCTTCGTAAGTATTAATCAGGGCACCAGGCAAAATATTTAATAGTATTATTTCCAAGGCTAAGAATGTGACTCAGGGACAGAAACCATGGAAACCCATTTATTTTGTGAAATTGTTGTCTTTTTTTTGGAAGAAAAGACTAGAAGATGAATAAGGAGATCCGCTTTGCTTAAAGGTTATATGTATGAGTCAGGGAACTCTCTCAGTGTTCTTAGGATGTTAAATATTCAGGTGAATTTTCCCTGTAAAGTGATGGATTTAAGAGTAAAATCTTAACATGGATTGGAAACAAATGCTACATAAAGGTAGAATTTATAGGATTTTAGGTTTGTAAAAATTTTCCACAGGATCTGAGGCACAATTTTATTTTATGATTAGGACTTTGAACTAGGTTTAAAATTTTGGCTCTTAAGTGTTTAGATGTATATTTTGAGGCAAGTTTGGCTCTATAAATGTTGACTTTTCTCATCCGTTGAGTGTTGCCTGCCTCACAGAGCGGTTGTGAGAACTCAATAAAATAATACATATGAGGTGTCAGCATAGAGGTCCATAGCAAATTTTCATACACATGAAGCCCTATTAGTATTTTATCCTTTAGGCCATAAGGAAACATTCATCAGTTACTTCCAAATGAAAAGAATCCTAGTTGGGTGGCATTCTTAGTTTACTGAAAGAACAATATTCTCTGTACTTACATAAAGAAGTGAGAGATTTGGCTAAAATATTAACATATGTGGATAGGATAAAATTCTGGCTAATATTCTAATTTTCATTATTTTTGAATTTTGTGAGGGAATAGTATTTAGTATTTTTAAATACCTCCTATGAGTCAGGTATCTTGAAGTCACTTAAGTGTCTGCCAACTTATTATACTTTTCCCCACTATTACAGGCCAGGAAACTGGGGCCCAATGAGACGAAAGAATGTGACCACACTTCTGTATGTGGCCGACGGGACAGAGGTCTGAAGGCCAAAAAGCTGCCAGGGCATGGCAGGACGAAACCTTCATGTGTAGCGTCTGACCGCTGTGGACTCCAAGGTCGTCACAGAATTTCTCCTTTGATGTTCCCGTTAAACTCTTACCCTGTAGTGGAGGGAGGGGCCTGGCAAAACGGCAGCATCACCCCCACCCCCACCCCCAGCAGGCACCTAAGTGGACCGCTAAGTCTCATGCAGTGTGTGGGTTCCTTTTCCAGTTCAGGGCCTGAGGGGGGCTCTGCTGGGTTCACCTCAGCAGCAGGCTTCACTGCCCTTCACAACAAGCAGGCACTTGTGTTGATTTAGTTGGTAACAAAAGCTTCTTAAGCCCCGCGGGTGGTTGTGTAGGAGAAAGATTGACTTTAAAGACATGCACCTGATTATTTAGCAGCTTTAGAAATATTTGAGGACACAAAGTTCAGTTTTTGGGTACAGCTGCTTCAGCGGCATTATTTCTATAATGCTGGGCCATCGTAGAGGCTGCTTGAGACAGGCGAAGTACAGATTTTTTTTTTTCTTCGTATGTTGTTTTGGAATGTTATGTTCCTGAACATTTTAAATCAGAGAAACATGCCGCTGTGGGCCACATGGTTGTAAATTTTGTTCTGACTCCTTTAAAAATTTTATTCAACTTTTAAAAATTCTTTCCTAATTATTTGCAAATAAATCTGTTTAGGACCATTCCTTAAAGAAAACACTTTGTCAATTATTAATATACTTGTCTATTTCCAGTGTTTTGCTACTTATAGAACATTTATATCTACATCTTTCTTTTCATTTTCTAACTGGAGGGCACTGACCCTGGCTTGCCTTTTAACTGGCTACCTTTTTCTGGTGCTCTGACTAAGTTTCTTACCCTCTCTGAGCCCATTCTCAACTATGAAGTCCAAGTGTTTGTGTTTCTCTTTGGGATTGCTGTATAAGTGGCTTAGTAGAAGGGCAAATGCTTTATGAATTGTTGAAGCCCTGTGAAAATGAGCCATTATTGTTGTTTATATTTGTTGACAGAAAACATTGGTGTTCATTGAGGAGTATTAGTGAGTCAATGGCATCCTAAAGATCTGCAATCAAGCTGTAGTGAGAGGCCAGAATTGCACAATGGACAGACATTAATGAAGATAATAGAGGGACGTGGAAGAAAATCCCAAATGAAATTGAAGGTATCTTGGGAAAGGAGAACAAAGGGGCAGAATATATCTGAAAGGCTGTTTCTAAGAGAACATTTAGTTCACAGCAGTTGCAGGGTGACATTGCTTTATAGGCAGAGTAGGGGAGTCAGATGTGGCATTCCCTGACCTGCCTCTACATCTCCGGTGACATGCTTCAGCTTTCTGTGAGAAGTGAAGATAATACCTATTCCTCAGGGGAGTGAAGATAAAATAATATACACGAAGTGCTAAAGGTGGGAAAATGCACATACAGTGCTTGATGCATAATGTAGCCCATCCACTAACTGTCCTCTGCCTCTCTCTTCCCCCTCCTCCTCCTTCGTTTTTGGTCAGACAGGAACTCTAGCTTGACAGGACACTGTCAGTAGTTACTCAGAACTTGTATGACTCTCAGAGCATGAGGCAAAGTCTAAGAGCAGTCCCTGGAGGCCTAGTGAATACTTGGAGATTACATAGAATGCTGCCAACCTGTTAAGGGAGCCTGAGTCCACACTACCACTTCAGTCACCATCAGGTGCACGGACAGCTGTGGCGGCTCAGTTTGTGGAAAGGATTTAAAATGAAGTTATTTTTTCATTTCATTGATTTATTTTTTGTGGGCTGGCTCAGCCCACTCTGGGGCTGGGCTCGCGTACCATGTGGTGCAGGGATTGAACCGGATTGAACCTTGGTCTCTATGCACTTGCCTAAGCTTGCCTAAACAGGCACTTTAGATTGCTGAGCTATCTTGCCAGCCCCCTATTTTTTATTTTATGCAAAATAGTAAAACAAAATTTTATAACAAGGGGGCCTGGGGAGATGGCTCAGTGGGATAAGTGCTTCCCTGGCAAATGCAAGAGCCTGAGTTCAATCCCCAGTTCCGCAAAAAAAAAAAAAAAAAAAAAAAAAAAAAAATTCCTAACAAGATCATAGGAGAATAACAATAGTTAATATGTTGCATATTATCTTTTTTTTTTTTTTTTTTTTTTTTGGTACTGGGAATCGAACTCTGGAACTCTCATGCTTGCCAGGCAGGTGCTGTGTCACTGAGCTACATCTCCAGCCCCTGCATTTTATTATCTTCAAAGTAGCTACTCAGACTACAAGACAAGGGCATAAAAATTTCTCCAAATGATGTAAATACAAACCTTCCATTACTATGAACTAATAAACTGTAATAGCACGACTAACTTGCATTTTTTCTGCCTTTTCCTTTCCTTCCTTAAAAAGAAGTCAGGAGGCAAGTTTGTACCGTGAGGATTGCTTACAGGGATTAACTTCTGACTCACTAAGCTACAAGGGTCCTATGCTGAGGAATGAAGAAAGCAATCATTGTTGCAAGCTGGGCTCTTGTAAGAAGCTCTTGCTAAGGGCTGCTTCACAAAGAATGGAGTTTTCTAAACTGCAGAGTTCCTTTATGGATTTAAAAATAACCTTTTTGGAAGCACTTTTTTTATATCTTCTAACAAACAGTGAAGGATTGATAAGTGTAAAATTATAAATTATGCAACCATTTAAGAATCAATGTAAAATATCTAAATAAGGATAAGGTATTAACAACTTTAGCATTTAAATATAAAAGTATACACAATTAAAAAAATGTTTGAAATAAAGAAGCACTGTCCTGTGTTGACCCTGTTAGGCCTAGTTGGATCTGATTGTCTGGTGTGGTGACCATGGACCCAACATGGTCACAGCACAGCTGTGGCATCTTCCACATTTCTAGCTAGTCTCCTTGTATGTAATGAAGTGAGCAATATTTTGAAAGCTGCCAATATTTCAGAGGTGGGCAGATTTAAAATTATTAGCAGGAGTATTCTCAAGACATTATGTCTTTTTTTTTTCTAGGTGTAGGTTAGTCAGCTTTTCTGTATCAGTTTCTTCCATGATGTCTATTTTTTTTGTGTTAGTAGTAATAATCTTATATTTGAGCTTTTGTTTTTTATTTTTATTTGAATGTATTTAGTACATGGTCTACAGGGTCTCACTATGTATGTAGATCAGACACACAGTGATTCTCCTGTTTTCAGATTCTCAAGCACTGGGATTACAGGCATGCGCCACCACGCCCAGTCTCAATTGATGTCTCAGTGCACCCCAGGGACAGGGGCCACTGTACTCTGCCTAAGTAGGCACATTTTATTAGTCCTCTGAGCATCTGGCCAGCCCTATATTTGAGCTTTCTAGTTTTTTCATGTGTATCACCTCATTTTAAGTCAGGGTAATTTGAAACTTGTTACAGTCCTGTCTGACTCTGTACTGATTATGCATGATGGGAGATGGGAGATAAATTTCCATGATCAGGAATTGTGGAAGGCAAAGAGGGAGATGGTTGTAGGGCATTCATAGGTAGGCAGATAGATGATAACGAGGTAGGTAGATAGAGACAGATAAGACCTTCTTTTCCAGAATATCATGGTTGAGTTTAGGGGCTGTGTGATAGCAGTGTGCAGGAGACACAGATAAACACAGCCATGGAGCTGGGAAGGAGTCTTGTTGGGGTGTGCGTGTAATATGTGCTCTGAAGATGACATTAGTTGGAACATATATTCTGAATTTGTTCAACAACCCTAAAAGACAGCAATTATAGCCCAGACAGGCATGGGTAACTCCCCATTATCCATTCATAAATAAAGCTAGAGTTGCTCTGCTCAGGTGGCATTTTCAGTAACATTTCTGTTGTTGCCTCCTTGTGTGCTTTCCTAATTATTTTAGGAATCTAGATAGGAAATACAATTGCACCCCTGAAAATCACGACAATAGCTCTGCTGCACACAATCTGGGGCAAAGTCCTGTAGAGGCAGTTGGGGGTCTCCCCGAGGGCCGTACCTGTGTATACTTTGTTCTAGCACCTGGATCTGGTGCTGGTCTTGCTGATTTTGCTTCTTCATCTCTTCTTGCTCTTTTCCAGCACTGATCCCATCGAGCAGCCATTTCTCTCTCAAGGCTTTTTTCTGATGTCAAGAAATATAAGCACACGTTCTCAGATCAGTCATCAATTTCTAAAATCCTTACCTTTTTTCAAATTTTATAAATCTCAGTAGTGGTCATATTAAAGAATTATTTTCTCTCACTGTCTTTCCTGAATGAATCTGGTATTTTCCTTTTTACAACTGTGGTCACCTTTCAAAGCCAGTTTATATTTATTGCAGGCACGTTGATGCCTAAATATATGATGTCTTTGGTTGGTGGGTGTACACCCTTGTGCCTTTAATGAAGTTAAAACCTTCCTGGAAGCCATCTTGGTAATCACTCTAGCAACAGTGCACAATGACTCACTTCCCAAAACCTTGTGTGGAAACAACTGAAATGGCAGGCGCATAGGAGGCTGCTATTGCACTCACTCCTATCATCCACGAATTCGGTATTATTCTTAGGCTGTGTGGTACACATTGAGTGTTGTGCATCTCAGCACCTCCTCTTCTCTGAGAAACTCCCGAGCCCTAGACATTCTGTCCAGCTCCCTGCCTGTTCCAATAAGAAGAGGCACAAAATTCAAGGCTCTGTCTAAATATTAATGAGTTTAATGTTTTCAAATTTAAGAACATAAGAAAGACATTTCATCATATAGAAAACATTCCTCTTGAATTTGCATGGCATTTTTTTTATTTTAAAGAGGGTAAAATATTTTTAAAATGTTAAAAATGATGCGGAATTACAAAACAGGATGATAGGGAATTAGGAATGGTTGTTATGTTACGTATTATTATCTTCAAAGTGCTTATTCAGATTACCAGATATAGACATACAAAACTGATCAAAAAATTAAGCATTAACTGTTCCTTTCAATGAACCAATAGATATTGGTAGTCCAATTGTCTCAGCTAGCTTATGTGTGCATATACATACATATATATGTATATATACATGTGTATTTTCCTCTTTCTTTCTTTCTTTCTTTCTTTCTTTCTTTCTTTCTTTCTTTCTTTCTTTCTTTCTTTCTTTCTTTCTTTTCTCCTTTCTGTCATCCCAGTTGTCCATTCCTTTTGAGCAGTTTCTTTTCTTTTCATAATATCTCCTGCACCTTTCAGATTTTGTTTTTCCCTTGAAGAAATGGGGATTCAACTCAGGCCCTTGTGCTTGCCAAGAAAGCACTTATTCTACTGAGCCATCTCCCTGGCCCCAGATTTTGTTTTATCTTTCAGGTTCTTGCATTAGCGGAACAATATGATGTTTACACATGTGGGTCTGATTTTTTTCACTTATGAGTATGGTCTTTAGTTGCATCCATTTATCTATAAAAGCCTCAAGTTTATCTTTCTTTGTAGCTGAATAATACTCCATTGTATGAAAATACCACATCTTTTTTATCCATTCCTCTGGTGATGGACTTTTGGGTTGCTTCCAAGATTTAGCTATGACAAATTGTATTGCTATAACCTCTTTGTTTTGAGCAACAAAAAAGAAAGATATAAAACAATCAAATTAGCCAGAACCCCGTCCATGTCTCAAGCAGGAACTACAAGATATATTGTTATCATATTTTCAAGAAGTTTGAATCTCTGTGACACTATCTGAAGAAAAGGGCTGTCATACAAGTCCCATGTACCTCATACATTATTTGCTCAGGTACTTACTATTAATTATTTGTTAGGGATTCGCTATGATTATAATAGTGAGGAAAGAATAGGAACTTTATCGTCTGGCTTTCTTTCTCTTATGCTACAATTAAAAGGAGAGCAAGTAAGAAGAATTTTGTGTCTTTTAAGAAATGATGTAGAATTAATACCACTGGGAGATAAATATTTTTGAATTTAAAAGGATTTTAAAAATTCATTATGCTAGGTTATGTTAGGTAGTTAACAAAGGATTATTATTTCAACCAAGGCAAAGATTTTCAAGTCAATTAAACTGTAATTATAGTGGCTGCCAATGTGTATTATATGGAATGACAGTTTGGAGGAAAACTCTGGACTCCTCTAATTGAATTAATGAGGGGGATGGGACGTTTTAGGTAAACAGAAAAGGTTGAAAACCACTAAATGTAGAGAGGAAAAACCTCACCCTGGAGCAACACATTTGTGTTGACCTTCTAAACAATTGAATGTGGACAGCACACATCAGAAGAACAGTTTGTATTACTATATTGGGTGTCCAGGGACTCCTTCTTCAGTGGTGACTTAATCATTTATTATAAACTTGATTAGCTGGTGGGTTTTTTTTTTTTTGTAGTTTTGTATTTTTTAGTAAGGGTCTACCAGGTCTCACTATGTAGATTGGACTGGTAGTGATCTGCCTGTGTTCAGCATCCCAGGAACTGAAAGGTGTGTGCCACCATACCCAGTCTCAATCGCTAGCTCAGTGCGCCCTGGGGGCGGGGCCGGCTGGCCACTATATCTGCCTAAGCAGGTGCTTTAATTGGTTGAGCTATTTGGCTAGCCTTTTGACTAGCTGTTTTTAAAAATGGTTTCCCATAGACTCAGTAAATATTATTATTCTTAAATCTTTACAAATAACAAATGTATATTAATTTTTAGGATTATTATACTTTTTATTGGTACTTACCACATTTTCATTGTCTATCTACTAGCACTGTTGCATTTTGTATTTAATTCATTGCTAATACGACCTCAATGCTTTTGTTTTATTGGTGCATACTAGTAGTACAGAGTAATGAGATTCAGCTTGATGTATTTTATTGGTACATGCACGTAATTTGATTACGCTCATCCTCATTACTCTGCTGTCCCTTCCTTCCTCCATATTTCTCTTCCTAATTTCACAAAGGCTACCTTCCAGTTCCTTGTCATCTGTTCTTTATTAACTTATAGATTGCTCATATAAGAGAACACACATAATATTTAGCATTCTGACTCTAGTTTAATTCACTTCATGTGATAGTTTCTAGTTCCATTCAATTTTCTGCAAATGACATGGTTTTATTTTTTATATCAGAATATATTCTGTATCTATATCTATATTTATATTTATATATCATATTTTTCTTTAAACATTCACTAGTTGATGTGCATGTAGACTATTTCTTAGCTTTTGTGAATTGTACCCCAGTACAACGGGTCTGTATGTTTCATTGTAGTATACTGCCTTTAATTCTTTAGGAGTATACTAAGGAATGTTATTGCTGGACTAAATGGAGGCTCTTAGTTTTTGAGGAATCTCCATACTGATTTCTATAGTGATTGTGCTAGTTTACATTTTCATGAACAATGTAGGAGAGACCCAGTGAATATTATTAATGTACGTGAAGATTTAGCTTTTGAAGTCAAAGATGCCAAGAAAATTTGACTGCATCAGCATTTAAGACTTTACCTTAATTTTAATGTTTTTTTTTTTTTTTCTTTAGGAAACACTCAGATGGTATTGTTTTACTGAATTATAGAGAACAGAGAAAGGTTCTTATGACTAAGTTAACTTCAGGCTCTATTCTTGGTTCTCAGTTTGGCTAAGAACAAGAATAATTTTTTGTTTTGTTTTGTTTTAGTCTTGTAAAACTGTCCATACTTCAAAAATTATCATTCTCCTGGTGAAGAACTTTTTCTTTTCTTTTTTTTTTGTATTTTAGGGAAGGGTCTACAGAGGGTTCAGGGTCTCACTACTAGACTGGACTTGTAGTGATTCTCCAGTTTACACCCTTCCAAGATCTGAGATTACAGACACATGCCACCACACCCACTCTCAACTGTCTTCTCAATGTACCCAGGGGGAAAGGCCAGCACAGTAGGCCCCCTGGGCCAGATTCCTGGCCCTTGTGTGTACTTGCAGGCACTTTAATCTGCTGAGCTATTTGGATGAACTTTTTCAATTTAAATACAAAATATACAATTTGTACCTACAATGAAAATGATCTGGTATGGCGGTATATTGTAGAAATCAAAACAGTTATTTTGCTTTTGTGTTGCAGCTTAGATTTGTGTTCTTTAGTAAATAAGACTAACAACTAAGATAAAAACCCACTCCAAGATAGCACAACTCAGAAGCCAAAGCTGTGTGAAGTAACTGCAAATGTCAATGTCATGTGCGTCAGACTCAGGGGCTAAAGGTCAGAGTGAGTTAGTGCAACTGTTTTAAAATGTGTGTGTGCTTATGTTGTTTAATGTCTGTCAATGAACTGTAATGAAATATTTTGCAGTCAGGGAAGCTATGAGGTTAGTCATGGGACCCAGTATAAATGGATGGAAAAGCAAGAGAAGTCTGTAACCGTAAAGGCCAACAGAACCTAGTGTGGTGGACCTGTTATAGAATTGATTTACAAAATGCTTTTGGACATTTTTGAATCCTGGTTTATGTTCAGTTGCTCTTTGGGCCACCTATCCTGAAAACATGACAAAATGCTGTCTATTGAGATATCCACTTTCTCCCTCTGTGTTCTCTGCAGTTTTTATGCCTCTCATATAGTGTTCTTTGTAGTATAAATGTCTTAAGTTTGTGTGTCAGTTACCATTTTAAATGCTCAGGACAAATTTTATTTATGTTTTTAGTATTCAGTTTAGCATCTTCTACATACTAGGTGTTTGCTTAATAAGTGTTCATTCTCTGAAAGCTCCTATAGATACCCATATAAATTCAACCTAATGCATAAAACTCACTTGAAATACCACATCTTTAATAGTGCCTTCTCTGATCATCTGAGATTAAACAATTAATGCTTATACTCCAAGTAAGACACTATCATTTAACTAACTTATCTTTTTCATTTACTCTTTAATTTCCCAAGTTAGAAAAAAATATTTTTTCTTTTTCACACTCAGACCTTTCACACTCAGAAAGTGAAGGTAGCATCTTTGTCTAGGAAATATGAAAACCTTTTACTCCAGGTACAAACAGCCCCAAAGCAGAGCACACATTTCGCAAAGGAGTGTGAGCAGGATTTCTGCATCCACTTTTATGCAGTCTGCACAATTGTGTACAGCTGTCTGAAGCATGAACAATGTTTTGATGCATTGAATAAGAGGAGGCCTCCTTGTTCCAGAAAGCAAACCAACAGGGAAGATTTTACTTTTCTAGACTTTGTTTTAAAGGACTGAAATGAAATGCCACTTCAGAAATGGATGTTTCTGTGGGCCAGGATTTTCCCTTGTGTAACTTCCTAAAATGAAC
>PVKA01046172.1:0-15090 GCA_004027165.1 Ctenomys sociabilis | reverse complement strand
TTTTTTTTTTTTTTTTTTTTTTTTTTTTTTTTTTTTTGTCTTTTTTGAGACAGGGTCTCACTATGCAGTTCAGGCTGGCCTTAAGCTCACTTTGTAGCTCAGGCTGGTCTCGAACTCACAACAATCCTCCTGCCTCAGGCTCCCGAGTGCTGGGATTACAGGCATGCGCCACCACGCCCACACCAATAGTGTTTGTACAAGATATTATGTTGGCTTCTAGTGCTATGGACAAACAGTACGGAGATAACAAGGTAGAAAATATTAATCATTGAATCTGTGATATAATTCAGCTGTACAAATAAGATAAGTATACAGCTACACTCTTCATTCACTGATTAGAGACATCAGCTGTAATAATGTCTGTAAGTATAATATCATGTATGCTCCGTGTACGACACCAAAACATTACGAAACATTTTGCATTGTTTTGATTTATCGAAGCTGTCCTGTTACTTTGTCTTGAGACTGTTTCGTTGCTATTTGTTCTTCAATAAAAATAATAAAAAAAAAAACCAAATAGCCACATATAAGAAAATGGAAAACCAAATAGACAGAATAAATACATCTAAAATTAGTTAAGAAACTGAAAGTCATTAGTTAAGGAACCACAAATCCACCTATTTCCTAAGCATTGAAAATTTTTATTATATGTTTTCATGTGTTACTTTGCCTCAAGATTCCATTTTGAAGTCTTAACTCTCAGTATGTTGGAAAGTGTCCATGATTAGATACTGAGTTTTTACTGATGCCATTACGTCTGATGTGGTCATACAGGGAAAGAGTGTACCATGATCAACATGATGTGTGTTTCTTTTCAAGACAATCTCAAAAGGAAACTTGAACACAAGAAGAATATCATGTGAAAGACAGATGCAGGTGAGGCAAGTTCAAGCTTAAGGATGCAATGATTGCCAGAAAGTAGAACAGTACAAAGATCTTATTCAAGGCTCTCAGAAGAAACCAGTCTCGTTTGCTGTCAAACTGACAGATGGCAGGCTTTTAGATGATATTGGGGGCATTCAGGGTGGAATGGCCATAAAGACTGCTGGCTTTCAAACCCAGGAGACAACAAATTTCTGTTGTTGAAATGACCTAGCTTGTGTTATTTTAATAGTAATCCTGTGTATCTGATACACAGTGCTGTTTTTGTTTTGTTTTGTTTTGTTTTTAACTTGGTAAATATCTTATTCTTGGGGCAGGGGAGATAGCTCAATAGAATAAGTACTTGCCTGCCAAACACAAAGGACTGAGTTTAATCCCCAGTTCCACCAAAATAAAAATCATCTTATTCTTAACATAAATATAAATGTAGCTAATAATTTAATGCACTGATACAAGATAGAGCTAGCTCTTCCGCTAAATTATCTCCATTATTTAACAAAAGTAAATGTAAACTTCATACACTATTACCCTTGAGGCAATGGTAGAGCCTCTGATATAATTCTATTCTGGTGAATTACTGAGAAACAATATCAATTTTATCATACTCAGCATATTTATTTCTTGTAAAACAATTTCATGATATATTCTCAATGTCTTGTTTATTTTGGTAATTTTATGTCTTCATCACAATATAAATGTTTGGGACACATAATCCATTTATACGTAATAAAGTTAGAAACAATTTAAATTTGCATTCACTGCCTACTGTGAATGTTTGGCTAATGTATAAAGGGTGAGAAATAATGCATTATAAGGCAAATTGACTAATGAATATCACCAACAGTTCTATTATCTAATAATTGTATAGTATTTCTAATTAGGCTTCAGCAATAGCATAATGACTTATCTGAACATATTACAAAATTGAATTCCCCGTTGCTCAGAAAAAATATCAGTCACTTACTGCTTCAAGGAATGTATGTTGACCTGGGCTTATGTTTTAAGCGGTTCCAGCACATTATTGGTTGGCTCCAGGGTAGCAAAGCTACCCTGAAAGAAGGACACAACATAGAAAGCTACTCATAGTGTGGAAGTAAAGAAGAAGAAGGACAGAAAGTAGGAACAATTCTCACATGTCATGCTCAGAGTGGGGTCTGCACCTCCAATGGGGTCCCAAGTCTTAGCAGCATATCCAGCCACAAGCCAAGTAGTGGGCTAATCTTCCTCTGATGAACACATTGCCAGGATGGTCAAGTCACCTTCCCAACACAGTGCTCAGTACATAAGATTTTTTTTATACTCATTAACTTTATTGAAAATCAATAATAATTATGTAGAAAATTAAAAATTGGAGACAAATATTGAAATGTGAAAGATATAAGATGTAGACAAAGTGAATTGAGGAAAGTATTTCTGAAATGAATATATAAAATGAGATTAATACTAGATTGCATATTGTAAAAAATTATTTATAAATGTAAATGAATATAACAATAAAAATTATCTAAAATAAACAAGGACAAGTTTACACATACATCATATAATATTGCCAAAATCAAGAAGCATATATTCATATAATTAGAATTCTCAAAGTAGAAGGGGGTAGGCAATAAAGGTTTAAAGATTTAAAATTTATGAACTTAGTTAAAATTATAGCACCACATTTCCAAGAAAAATGAACCTGTTGCACAAGAAAAATGAATAAAATCATACCAAGATATACAAAACTGAAATTGTCCAAAACTAAATGTAAAGAAAATAAATCATTAAAACACAAACATAGAAAAATATTAGCTATGGAAAAACAAAATAAAATAGCATCTTATTCTACATTAGAAAAAAGAGTGGGTGAAGACTAGACTTATTTATTCAAAGAACTGTAAAAGCAAAGATCTGTCCTCTTTGAATATTATGATTAACAAACAAATCTTTGAAAACTAAAATACCATCCAGTATACAAACTTAAAATATTCTAATACCTTCAGATGTAGCATATAGAAAATAACAAAGACCATATCCAGAAGGAAAGAGAAGTTGCTGTATGGTGCTGGTTAAAAAATAAAGAGCTCTGAAAATGGTAGTTATGCAGGACTATGTAAAATATAATATTAGATGTACCCATTTAAAAGTCACTGACGATTTCAACAAAACAGTACCAATCTTATGTCAGGCTATGTACAAATTATATATATATATATATATATATATATATATATATATATATATATATATATGTGTGTGTGTGTGTGTGTGTGTGTGTATGTATGTGTGTGTGTGTGTGTGTTTGTGTTTAAAAGACAAGGAAGAACTAATATAAAGTCAATGGAAAATTTAAAGTTTCTAATACTACAAAAATTATCATACCATGACTTATAAGTAAATTATAAGTCAAAGAAACAGTATAAATCATAAAACAAAAATTAAAGATAAACAATATTCAGAAAATTTATTAAATATCAATCAATTGAAAATTAAATTACATATTTCAAAGTAATATTCAGAAATTAAAATTAATTTGTGAGTCCAACTAAGACATCAAAATGTAATGTATCATGCGTATGAATCTGTGATCTATTCAGATTACTCACACAGAATTTGATTAGGTTAATATATGCAAAAACATCAATTAAGAAAAAGGTTTCATGATGATAAAGAATAACACATAACAAAAATACTGGAATGGAAAATATATGACCAGCACTTGTAACAGTTTGGAGATAACATATCGCACAAAGTTCTAGCATGTGGTGGACGTGGATAGTGTCCACGATGCTTGCCAGTGGCCAGGTGTCATTTGTGGGACCTAGCTACTGATATTTCCTTGATATGCACCCTATAGAACTGGACAAAATTATGACCCAAGGGTGCAGGAGAAGTCCATTTGTAGAATGTACTGACTAGCAAGCTGAACAATGCATCCTTTCTGAGCTGGGCGATAGGAACTCACCCTAGCTCTGAGTTAGCACCTCTTCTAGGTTAAACAAAGGATGCACCACAATGCACTTTGTTTCTATGTTGTGACAGTTCATATGATGGACACATTAAATGCAGGAATTTTTATTTATTTATTTATTTATTTTAGGGAAGAGTCTACAGGGAGTTCAGGGATCACTACTAGATGGGACTCGTAGTGATCCACCTGTTTATAACCTCTCAAGAGCTGGGATTACAGGCGACCACCACCATGCCCAGTCTCAATTGCCAACTCAGTGTCCTGGAAGTAGCAGCAGCTTGGCAGACCTGCATATTGAACCCCTGGCCCCTGTACCTGCTTTCAGATGCTCTAATCCACTGAGCTATTTGGACAGCCTTTAAATGCAGTTTTGATTTAGGATATTTTTAGTTTTCAGTGAATGTATTTATGAAGATTTATCTCCATCTGTAATTCAACACGTTTTGTTTAATATTGGAAAGAACTAGTAGGGGCTTGGGGGATGTCTCAGTAGAGTAAGTGCTTCCCTGGCAAGCACAAGGGTCTGAGTTCAATTCCTGTTTCTGGCAAAAAATAAATAAATAAATAAATAACACTAGTAAGTAACCTTTTTTGGTATTATTAATTAGCAGAATTTCTTCCCTATGTAATTTTAAATTACTAAAAAGTATTTCATATTCATTGTGATTTTTATTATCTCTTTACATATTTTGCTCTGAATAAATGTTTCTTCAGATTGGTGCAATACTTTGTGAGTGATGTCTGAAACATATTTTTAGTTAATTTATCTGTTGACAATTTATTGCCTAATATTTCAATATTTTTGGTTTTCCACCATATAGACTCATTTTATAAACCAGGCCTGACTAATGAATAGTTATTTTATTTTGGTTTCTTAGCCCCTACAAGTTTTCTTGAGCAATTTCTCCCTCTGTCCTCACAATGGATTCAAAACTCAAATATGAAAGTTCAGGGTCAATGTTTATATTTTACAATTGATTCTCTTAGCAGTCTATTTATACCAAGAATATCTTTTCCATATACTTCCAACTTTTTCTGTCTTTTTAAATTGTAATTCCATAAGACAGTGATTAAAAAAAATGGTCAAATTTACCTTATTACATCAAATATTTATCTGCTTTCACAAGAAAAAATACCCAACTCTTGCAATAGCACATAAATTATGTTGGTGAAAATAGTTCATTTTTCTGTCATTAAAATGTTAAAGGTATTTTTTGGTCCTATAGCATTGAAATTTTGAAAACTATTAAAATAATTTCATTAGTATTTCTATTATTATATTCATTAATTTTCAGGGTGCTATGATTTCTATTATTTATTAGTATTTAATCTCAATAATTTAAATTTCACAGAGAAGTTACAGGTTTCTTTTCTTTTTTTTTTTTGGCAGAACTGGGGATTGAACTCAGGCCCTTGTGGTTGCTAGGGAAGCACTTATTCCACTGAGCCAGCTCCCCAGACCAGGTCTCATTTTTAATATCTATATTTGAGAAGATGTGTTTATTCCCCACATGTATTTCCATTTACTACTGAGATTTATTTGGTTGATTTTTAGTTTGTTTATTCAATATGAACATCCACTTCTTCCATCAATTACTGTTTCTTCAAGATGATCACTCTCCATACACTTCTTCCCAATTGCCTTTTTGTGTAAGTGAACTGGAATGTTTTCCTCATCATTTGTGACTGTCCTTGTAATCAGGAAGGTGAAACAGGGTATTTTGTGATGCAGGAACGCAGTATGGTAGTATCAATGCTTAGTAAGCTCAAGAACCACCACCTGGAGCCAAGATCTTAATAATTTGTGGTGAAAGAAAGGCCTTTCCAGAAAATGCAGTTACAATAGATCCTTTCTGGTACACTCACCTAAGCCATAAAGACCATCCTGTTCAAGGCTCCTGGCATGTCAGAAGGTGAAACATTGTCACTTTGGACAGGAAAGTTTAAGAGAACTTGATTTTTAACACTCTTTAAAGTGTAGATCTTTCTTTAGTTTCCCGTAATTTTTTACATTTGAACAATTTTTATTCTCATATTCAAGTATTTGGTGTTCACATCACTGTGGTCTGTGAAGATCACCAGAGTTATTCTTGAGACCTAATGAGAGAACGTGTTCAACAAAGTCCACAGGCCATCTTGGTAGGGATTATCACTGTGACAAGGACATATACTGCCTTAAAAATGACAAACTTTCAAATTTACAATTATTGAGCACCAAACATGCTTACTTTGATTTTAAAATTGAGCCAAAGTAAAATAGATTATGGTATAATACTCAGGAAAAATAAGAAAAAGTTTGCTTTTCCTCTAAGAGTTAGAAAAAAAAACAATCATGTTCCAGAATTACATTACTTTTTGGAGCAGAATCATTATAATACTAACATAGGTATGGCATACAGGTATAAAACATGAATGTGTGCATTTTTTTCATATTTTATTGAAGGCCTTGAATTTTTATGAGAAAAGAATATTGTTCTCATTTGAAGTTTACTTTCATAATGTAATTTGTACTTGATTTAATAAAATATTATTCATATTTTTCTAAATAAAAATCAGTAATTTTATCTGTTGTGATATAGAGTAATGAAATATCCATCTCTGACAAAAAGGGGGACACAATGAAGGACCATTTTGTGCCTGAATATACAAAATCATTAGGATAGATATACAGCTACTTTCTTTTAGTTCAATGAGAAGAAAGATTTGTACTTACAGTGTTTGGGCAGAATATCATGTCTGCATTTTGTACTATGGAAAACCGGTATGAAGACAATAATATGCAATGTATTAATTATTGAAACTGTCTTACTAGTTGGTTTTGAAACTGTCTTATTGCTCTCTGTTTCTCAATAAAATTGTTTAAAAAAAGATAAATAAAAAGAGTACCTTATGAGTACAAAGGGTATATATATATATATATATATATATATATATATATATATATTCAAATCTCAAGCATATAGCAGAATATCTGGTATAGCAGATCTTTAATACTTTTTCAGTATTAATAATCTATAGTTAATGTATAAACTGGTCAAAATAGAAAATAGTGGAAAGCAATTTAAAACATGCCTAGAAATATACTGAGTAGTATATGCCCATTAAAATGTAATAGCAAAATAAATTGCTAAAGGGAAAGTACAATAACTTCCATTTCATATATAAAACTTTGTTTTTAGATGGGCGTGGTGGCACAGGCCTGTAATCCCAGCACTCGGGAGGCTGAGACAGGAGGATTGTTGTGAGTTCAAGACCAGCCTGAGGTACAAAGTGAACTCAAGGCCAGCCTGAACTACATAGTGAGACCCTGTCTCAAAAAGACAAAAAAAAAAAAAAAAAAAAAAATAACTTTTTTTTTTTTTTTTTTTATGGAACCAGGGATTGAATTCAGGCCTTTGCGCTTGCCAGGAAACTGCTCATTCCACCGAACCATTTCCCCGACTCTTCTTAAAACTCTTCTGTAGCCAAAAAATCATAACTATTATCATAATGGTAACTACAATTTTTTTATTTTTTATTTTATTGAAGAACAAATAGCAATGAGACAGTTTCAAGACAAATTAACAGGACAGATTTGATAAGTTAATCATTGCAAACTGTTTTCATAATGTTTTGGTATCGTACAAGGTGTATACATGATATTATACTTACAGACATTATTATAGCAGATGTCTCTAATCAGTGAATTAAGAGAATGTAGCTTTTTACTTATTTTATATACCTGAATTATATAATAGATTCAATAATTAATACTTGTTATCTCCCTAGTGTTTGTCCATAGTACTGGAAGCCGACATACTATCTTGTCCAACCACTACTTGTGCAAATCTTGCCTCTCATAGAATTATGCAGAAGCATGGCATAATTATCCTAACTGTACTGTTTATATGCACACATCATGATTCTTCCTTGTATACCCCCTTTTTTTATCTAGACCTGAGAAAGATGAGCACTCCATTGTCATTCAACCAATTTAGCTGCCTGAACTCGGCAACACAATCCGACAGAGTCCAGCATTCCACAATAATAGTGAGTTATCTGAAGACGTTGGTAGATACAATTTTTGAGGCCATATTTGATGCCAGTTGTATTCTAAATCCTTAATGGACATTATCCATTAAATTAGCTGCAGCCAAACCATAATTACAAGAAAAAGGTGAGTACAGATGAGGATGTAATGCAAGTAGAAAAAGTGACATTTTATATTTGGCAGGTGATACACTCTATTAAGCTTATAAAGAAAAATTAAAACTCAGCAGCTGAGAGAGCAGAGGCTGTTTTCATCTTTGGCCCAGTGTGTGTGACGTCAGAGGAGAACAGAGGACCAGGAGTGACGCTGTTGTCTAGTGCTCAGAGGGACATCATATGCAGCTTGCTTCTTAGATTTCAGTCTAGTTTAAAGAAATGTGGTAAATATATGACCATAAACTTGATAGTAGAGAAAGAAATCTAATTATGCATGGTAAATGTCCTAAACAATGTCGGATGATTAATCAGTAGCTTGTAGTAGGGTATATAGGAGACACGGTGGGAAAACATTTTAAATATGATGCAGGTCTTTTAAAGTAAAATCACATTTCTAAAAATGATTGAATTATCCTTCATTTATAGTTAAGTCCATCTCTTTACAATTTAACTCTCTGACAAATGCATAATTATAATATTTAAATATTTATATTAACATAAATTTTTCCCTGGTGAACTGTTTAAATCAGTCTCCTCCCTCCACTTCACACTGAGACAGCTATTGTTTGGCCTTATAGTTTTGCCTTTCCCATAATTCATTGGAATGAAATCTTACCACAATGGCCTATCTTGATGATAATTATACAACATACACGGCATTAATCAGTAGTTTTCCTTCACTTACCGTTGTCAAGTAAATTCTATTATATAAACAAATATACTAAACTGTGTTTATCCATTTGTTAGTTTAAGGATCTTTAATATTTTATCCAGTTAGATTTGAAATGAAGCCATTGCACATTCAAATACAGGCTATTTTTAATACACATATATTTATGTGTCTATATTTGTTAGGTAAACAACTATAAGTAAAAGTAAAGAGTAATATGGTAAATGAATATGAAGTTTATGAGAAAGCAACAGTTTTGAAAGGTACATATTCAATTTTATATTCATAGCATCTATACAGGAAAGGACGAGTTATTTTACAATCACAAAACACTTAGGTTTTCAAAATGTTTGCCTAGCCTTCTTGAGAGTGTGTTAGAATATTATGATTCTGATATATGCATTTATTTAATAACTAATGATATTGGCTATCATTGCACAAGCTTTTCATAATACTTTTATGATTAGTGAGTCATCACGTTTAATTTTGTGTACTTTCTCATTTTGATATTTCAAAATTTTAGAATATGAGGCATGGCCAAATAGTTCAATGGATTTAAGCATCTGCTTAGGCAGACACAGCAGCCGGAGTTCAATCCCCTGCTTGCCGTGCGGGCCCCATCCACAGGGCACACTGAGCATGTGATTGAGACTGGGCGTGGTGGCATGCGCCTCGAATCCTAGTGCTTGGGGGGCTGAAAAGAGGAGAATCACTACGAGTCAGTCCTAACTACGTAGTGAGACTCTGTACAACCCGTACTAAATAAATAAATTAATTAATTGATTTTACAAATGTATTCAGTAAACTAATACGTCTATAAATAAGCATTTTAGGAATACATTTTTTTCTAGTCAGATTATTTTTCATTTTATGGCATGGTCTTTGTGGAAAATTTTTAAAATTTAATACTGTAAAATTAATTATGTATTTTTCACTCAAATCAGTATGCACATAAGAAAGTATTATACTTTTGAAAGAAGACATAAAATTTTTGAAAAACTTTTAGGAAAACAGAGCAACAATAAGGAGAATTTATAGCAGTGTTATCTTATCCCCAAGTAGAAGGTATTAAATTGCATGAAAGGAACTTACTGTCTTTTATGATGTCAAAAGAACTGAATGATTTCACACTATATATTTGTAAATATAGTATGAAATTTTAAATTATTGTAAGAAAATTTTAGAATGCAAGATACAAATGAAGAAAACTTTGTATTCTTATTTTATGCAACTATAAATATTCTCACATATTGTCTAACATAGTGAAATAAAATCATGGCTCAGATATTAAAAATTTTAATACATGTACAGCTGAAGTGAGCTCAGTAATGAAAAATCTTAAGTTCACTCAACCGGCATTGGTGTGCTAAGTGTTTAACTTTGGGAAGCTTAGTTCTTCAGTGTATTTAGTGACTTATCTACCATATTAGATGTTTGCAAACTTCATTGTACTTAGTGATAATTTTTTAATATTAAATGTCAATATTCACATACACAAATAAACTTGTATTCTAACTCTTAAGTAATGAATGGCCTCAAAATTCAAAGTATTTTTATACAAAAAGTTAAAAGTCATCTTTTTATACCTACAAATTAGAAAGAACACTTTATTTTTTAATTGTTTGTTGTTCCATGAGGTCAGTCACTAAAACAAGTGCTGCATTAAGTATTTCATTCGTTGCATTACCAAAAAAAAAAAAAAAAAAAAAAGAAGAATCAAAACAAAAACAAATCAAATGCTTGTTAACTTATTATTTATTGAATGTAGCTCAGTGTTTAAAACACCACTCTCTACCTGGAAAACAGTGTTTTCCTTGCCTTTTCTTCACTGTTATTTGAACTGCTCTTTTCTACAAACAGAAATCTTTCCCAAAACATGATGTCACTGAGAGGATGTTATAGCGAGTGAATATTTTCACAGAAGGTCTAGAAAATCTCAAATACTGTATTATTTCTACTAAAACTTACCCTCTGTGGCTTTATCTTAGAGCAGTGATGCAAACATTTTCGAAATCAAATACCCAACCTACAACCTCTTGCCCACATTTTTAAAACAAAGCGTCCACACTACAATTAAATCTGAATACTGAGGTTTAAGGTACAAACAAGCACACTAGTTTTCTGATGCTCAGTTGCTGGGTAAAGCTGTCGCTTTTCTTTAGTCACAGGGGACTTGGGGCGCCTACCCCTGTGACACATGTGCCGTGGCATCGCCGCCATTGTCATAGGGTATTTCATACTCGGTTAGTTTGGCAACTTGGTGTTACATGGAGTCATCAAATGACCATGTCATTAGGAGCAAGAAAAGATTTTTTTTTTCTTTCTAGTTTTTATGATATTTCGTTAATCCGCCTCCAGACTTATAGTAAAAGCTTTTGATGTATACCAATATCGAGAAATCTGTTTTTCCCAAATTTCTGATTACACCCTATTTATCCTATCTGCATTCAGTATTGATACCACTGAAATGTCATCATCTGTAGTGCTCATGGTTTATCTTAAATCTCAAATCATATTTTTTTCTGGAAATAATATATTTTGGCTTAAGTCACATTGTTTCTCAGAGTAATGAGATTATAAATGGATAACATTTTTCTCAACTTTTTAAGGGAGGGTTTTTTAATTTATCGTTTTGTAAGAAGGTTGCCAATTCAGTAATTTAAATTTCCCTAAAGGACCTGCCAGATAACTCAGAGAATTAAAGCACCTGCAAGCTGGTGAGGGGCAGGGTGGGGCCGGGTCAGGCCAGGGTGCAAATCCCACTCCTGCCTGTGATGCTGGCACTGCCCCCAGGGCAAGATGAGACGGCAATTGAGACTGGGCATGGTGGTATCTGCCTGTAACCCTAGCTCTTGAGAAGCTGTAAACACGTGGATCTCTATGAGTCTGATCTAGCGGTAAGATCCTCAACAATCTGTAGGCCCTTCCGTAAAATACAAGAAAAAAAAAAAAGAAAGAAAGAAAGAAAGAAAGAAAGAAAGAAAGAAAGAAAGAAAGAAAGAAAGAAAGAAAGAAAGAAAGAAAGAAATTTTCCTTAGAGTTACTTTTTAAATACTTCCCTCTGCTTTAGTAGGTCTAATGATATACACACAAATAACTCACCCCAAGCAACAATGCTTTCTAAGTTTTTGACCTTAGTACTTCAGTCTTCTAATATACTGATACTGATAATGCACTAGATAATTTTCCCCTACCTTGGAGCATTTAACATATGCTCCAAAGGTTTTATTGCTTCTTTAGTGTGACATTGATAGTACAATTTGAATTATGTTATTTATTAACATTACATTCTCTAAGCTTAGCCATTACATTTACTTTAAGACACGTAATCTCTATTATGAAGTATGAACCATAGTATAACCTTCTGCTGCAGTATAAGCCCTCATCACCCATCACATCTCTGTCCATCCTTCCTCATGCATGGCAACAGCTGGAGGATACTGGAAAATACAAAAGCCATCTCCAAAGTGATGAATATTTCTTCAGTATAACATCAATTGTGTTGCAATTAAAAGCATAGTAAACAATTAAGAGGAGCTATCTACTGACTGATACATAATTGTAAAATGTAGCCCATCAAACTATTAAAAAATGAGGCTTTTATCAAGTGCCACTTAGTTCTTTCTGTTATGAGGGTTGTGTGGCATATTACCATTGCTAAGCAAACATTGTTGCAAGGGAAAATAATTGCCTTAAATAGAAGATAATATTTTTTAAAAGTTGTGTAGAGATAGCAGATATATGTGTGAGATTTAACTAGTATTTTAGAAATATCAGGTAATAAAACATTTGAAGTGCCTTAAAATTATGATGCAGTTTCAAAAACACAAAGAATGAACAATCCACAGACATGTCACTCATGTAGAAAATAGTTTAAATTTTGAATAGTTATGATCTTTCTTCATTTAAGTATGTCAATAGTGCATTGTGCAAAAACTAAATAAAAAATTGTATCAATCTCTGAGATGAGATGACTTTACCTTACTTTATTTTTCTACAGAAAATAATGAAACTTATATAGGCCCATGGTTCATGGTTTTCATGCATAAACTGTGCTGGTAATTACAGTAAAAACCTAGAGTGTCTAATAAAAATGTATCCACTGTTTGGAATAAAATTGCCTTTTATTGAAGGAGGAGTCATCACATTTATCTCACCTTACCTCTTGAATAAGATTTTCTACTTTCTTTAATACTCTGAATATATTTTTTTAAAAATATAAAGGCTCATTATCATGCAGAGCAAATGCTACATCCTTCTATTGTGAAAATGCAAAATTCCACTTAATATAGCGGATTCAGCCCAACTCTTCTAGATACTTGCACTTTTATGTTTAAGTGAACATAATGTGCTTTTCTGGGTGAACTGTTTTATTATTTGCATGATTTCTACAATGAAACACTTATTTGGGATATTATAATTCATTTTGCAAAAAAGAGAGATATATTATTGTGTTTTAAAAGATGAGACACATATTTAAGGACTTGTCTATTAAGAGATATTAGCAATACAGGTTTATATTGCATAAAAGTTTAAATTATCACTTTTTAATAAACTTATATGAGTTTTGCATGTACCTATTAAAGAAATTTCATTCCAGAATAATGTAAAATTTTTAAAGCTTCCAATACCATATTTTCTCCAGTATATACTTAAATTGAATAAAAGTATTTGAATTAATAATAAAGATAGTTTAAGATATTTTAAATCAAGTATATTTCTCGTGATTAAATAAAGATACAAAAGTTATATTCAAATAACAGATATTAAAACTATTGATAAATGGAATGGTAGTACAGCATATTGAAAGGAAAAACAAGACAGTATTATTGTATTAAGAACAATTTATGGGAAAGAAATATTACAGGTCAAAAATTATTTATCTCCTAGAAATTTAACATCCAAAACTATGACATTATATCCAGATCCTGGTTCTAGAGACAACTTATGTCACATATATTTTTAAATTTCAGTGTCTCTTTTTTCATCAAATTTATAAAAATATAAGAGCTGTATACATACACTGGATGCCATGTGATGTTTCAGTTCATCAAATCTTTTTTTAATGATTAAATTGGGGTAAATATCTATCTTTCCAAACATTTATCCTGCTTAATATTAAAAACTTCAAAATGCTTTCTAACTACATTTTTAAAACATATGGCATATTATAGTAATCTCTTTTAAGCCTATTGTGCTTCAGAACCTCATCATTTTTTCTTATAATATTAAAAATAACTGCACTTGTTAAAATTCTTTTTCCCTAGGCTCGCTCTCCCCAGTCCCTTTCTGGTCACCATCTTTCTGCTGCCAACTTCAGTAAGATGACCCTGGCACAGTGCACCTGTGTTGCTTGTCTTTCTCTCTGCCTGGTGTACTTCACTTGACACCATGATCTGTAGTTCATCCATATGGTTACTAATACAATGTTCTTGTATTTAAGCTAAGTTTTATTACATCATGCATATTACCACATATTAATTACTCATGTATCAGTTCATAGACACATGAATTATTTTAAGTTCTTGTCCTCTGGAAATGTTCATGCACATCCTTCTCCTGGCAGGACAAATGTTCTTCAACATCTGGATTGTATTTCCTTCAGACATATCCTCAGTAGTATGATTACTGGATGGCCGTAATTCTGTTTTTTTTTGTTTTTTTTTTTTTTTTTAAACTCAAATTTGAATATGGTTTGAATATGGTTTTACCAATTTACACTCTTGGCATAAATATGAGAATGTTCCTTTTCTCCACACATTCACCAAGTGTATTTTTGATAATGAGCATTTGTACTGGGTTAAGGTGACAAAACCCACTATGGTTTTTGTTACTGGATGACACCGAGAAAGTCCCCCAAAATGCAGATGCATTTCTGAGCATCTTAAGCAAACGAACACTACACTTGTACTTTGCTGCCTTTCTTCAAGATAATCAATGAGAGACAAAGAAATTAGAGGGGCCGAGGAGATGGCTCAGTGCAATAAGTGCTTCCCTGGCAAGCGCAAGGGCCTGAGTCCAATCCCCAGTTCTTTTTTTTTTTTTTCATTTATTTTTATTTTATTAAAATACAAATGTCAATCAGACAGACACCTTAACCATACAGATTTGATGAATTAAAAATTGCAAACTGTTTTCATAACGTTTTGGTATTGTACAAGGTGCATACATGATATTATATTTACAGATATTATTTTAGCAGATATCTCTTATCAGTGAATTAAGAGTGTAGTTGCTCACTTATCTTATTTTTTATACCTGAATTATATCAAAAATTCAATAATTTATTTACCTAGTGGATGACCATAGTACTAAAAGCAGACATAATATCCTGTCCAACCACCATTAGTGCAGATCTTGCCTCTCATAGAATTATGTAGAAGCACAGCGTTATCTATCC
>PVKA01046171.1:0-15092 GCA_004027165.1 Ctenomys sociabilis | reverse complement strand
TGTATCGCGAGATCCGCCATGCTTGCACGATAGGAGCCGCGGGTAGCGGACACATGTAGAGGCTTGCATCCCACCTGATAGATGCTTGCACGGTAGGAGCCGCGGATAGCGGACGCATGTAGAGGCTTGCATCCCACTCGATAAAGGCTTGCTGAACCCGTTGCTGAGTGTCTGAGTGTCTTCTTCCGCAGGACGGGAGCGGCGCTGGACACTTCATCACATGTCATTCATTTTTTTGAGACAGTGTGCAGCTAAATGGTCCATGTTTTCTCCAACTTGAGCTTCTCCCATCTCAGCCTGTGCAGTACCGAACTAATTGATTAGAGCCCCCACCCTCAGTTTATTTCTATCTTTTTACCATGTTTTCAGTACATTCAGCATTGTACCATTGCACATTCAGTTAATATTTTAGTTAAATTTTAAGGTGTTTCAAAAATTATACATCATATAAAGTTGATGCTAATTTCTCCAAGTTATTAGATTTATCCCCATTGAGAAGAATATTAAGCTTTATGAGTCTATTACACCTGTAACATATTCAACGGAGGCATTTTAAGAGCAGCTGATAGATTAACACACACAAATCTAATGTGCTGTGGTTCGGTTAACAATTTTAGTGCAGTAGCAAGGGATATTCATTAAAATATGTATGGTAATCACAGTACTAAATTCATTCTTCCATTTCTTTCAGAGACAGTCTGAAAGATTTGTTATTGTGCTTAGTACTATAAAATTGTCTCTGACTTAATATTTTGAATATTTTATTTTTTAATATGAGAAAAGGGCTTAAAAAGGAAGTTTGTTCTCAGAAAAAGAGGAGCTTAAGAGTTTCTTTTTCTATGCAGACTTTAAGAAGTGGATATATACTTAAAAGATTTTAGTAAACAGGAGATGGTTCCATATATTTTACACTTCTTTCTTGTTGCTCAATAAAAAAGAAACTTTATGTGACGTCACTCCTAAGCTGTGTCAAAAGCAAAATGTACACAATGACAAGGTCCAAACATAAAAGCTTTAAGTACTTTTCAAAGGCAGACAATAGCTAAGTTCTTTAAACAGAAAATTACACTGCTAATAGCATGGTTTTTGCCTTGAAAGTATACCTCAAATGAAAATTAGCTGTTATTAACAAACATCTTGGTAGAAAAGTCAGTGACTAATTGTACCTGGAACATAAAGCCACTCCTTGTTTCATCTCATACCTGAAAATGAAATTATTCTTTCATACTTAGACACGGTGTGAAAGGTATCAACAGGAGTAGCACGGGAAAGCCAACCTTGCCTGCTTCTACCCATGGAATGGGAAAGTGTTTTAAGTATTGGTTAATCAATTCCAATGAGACTATTTCCAGGCAGAATCTGTAAGTGGAGTAAAACCGAGTCCCTGCTTACAATGTAGGATTTCACTAATTTTAAGACTGCAGAGGTCTTTGGGTACAAGTAACTGATGAAATACATAGGGATGGAAAGAAAAAAAAAAGATGCAAGAAAATTTTCCAGTTTTGAGTAAGTTAAGATTTCCAAACAGTAAATCTGTTCTAAAAATGCTGGAGGGATCAGCTGCAGGAACATTCGTGCATGCATCAGAGGCTTCATGGGCACAACTGTTAAAGGAGTAATACACCTTCCTGCCGATCAAGATCTTGCTTTCACCTCTGCAATGCTGGCAGTTCTGAACAAACAGAAGGAGGACATGGACTCCTGTCACCGGGATGTGGGGAAGTTTCTAGAGCAAAGAAACACAACCCCGTCTGCGGAGTGCAGGCCCTCAAGAGAGACCCAGCTTCTTCTGCAGCTGGGCACATCGTGCTTCTCTTGAAGATATGTGTGTATGTGGATAACGGAAAGGAGCCCCACAGCCTGTCCTGCACACAACTGCTCCAAAAGGAACACTTTTTTCTGACATGATTAAGTTGAACTTTTAAAAACAGTCTCTTGGGCTGGCCAAATAACTCAGGGGAGTAAAGAGCCTGCAAGCAGGCACAGGAGCCAGGGGTTCGATCCCCAGGCCTTCCGTGCCGGCCCTGCCTTGGTGTCTGCTGAGACCCTTGCCTATAATCCCAGCTTTTGCAAGGCTGTAAACAGGAGGATTACTAGTACCCTGATCTAATTGTGAGATCCTGAACACCCCGTAGACACTTCTGTAAAATATGAAAAAAAAAAAAAACCAAACAACAACAAAAAAACCTCACTCTATTCTTTTTATTCTTTTATTATTTATTTATTTATTTATTTATTTATTTTAGGGCAGAGTCTACAGAGTGTCCCTGCGTAAATGGGACTTGTAGTGATCCGTCTGTCTAAAGCCTCCCAAGAGCTGGGATTACAAGGCTGTACCACCACACCCAGTCTCAATTGCCCTCTCAGCACTCCCCAGGGATGGAGCAGGCATGGCAGAAATGGGGATCAAAATCCTGGCCCCTGCCATTTTAAGGCCAGAAGCCAACTCTTTACTTAACTAAACCAATTTCTGGATTTGTAATATTCTTCAATTACTTGAAGTGAGATGAGTTTGTAAGGAAAGGGAGGCAAAATTAACAAAGAGGATACTGACACAGATATAACCTTGAGTAATTTCAGCAGTCTTCAAAAAGTATAGCTGTTAGTTAGAATGTCCTTGTATCCTTTTTAGCTTTTTTTTTTTTTTTTTTTTTTTTTTTTTTTTTTGAGCTTGCCTCACTTTTACTTTTGCTAAAGTAATGAAAAGCACCTGCTCCTATAAGCTGCCTGCCCTAGGAGAAGGAGAGACACACAGAACACCAGGGGCTCTGGCCTGTGAGGTGAGTGTGACCACAGCCTTCTGGCCTGGAGCAGTCCTGGTTATGTCCTTAGGGATTCGTGTGTTAAAACCTAATCCCCATGTAGAGGTATCAGCACAGTGCAATGTCATGTTTTGAGGTGACACCCTTCAGAGCGGATGAAGATTTAGGTGAGGTCATTAGAATACAGGTCACATGACTGAGTCCTGATACTTTATAAATAAAAGGGAGAGGGACTAGAAGCAGCACGTGTTTGCTGCCTGTCTCTTGCTGTAGAAAGCTTGGTGCTGTTGCAAGATCTGAGCAGAGAAGTTTATCATCAGCTGAAACTACCTCTCCTTACTTTTGCAGAGTGATGAGCCAAAGTAAATATGGTTTTATTTCAATGTACTCTATCAGTGGTATTTTGATACAGGCAACAGAAAATGAGTTAATGCACCATCTGACAGGTAGATATATGTATGTACGAAGGAAAAGACTTTCATGAAAACAAATGAATTTTGGAGCAGTCCATTAATAAGACTAATGGTGGCAGTAACTAATACAATAAATAATAAAGTGATGCACCCTGCTTTCATTATCACTGAAAATGAAAAACAAAAGTAGAAATAGTATCCATGTACAGAATTCAGATTTTTACAGTAAGGTTCTGAAGAAAAAGAAAACAATTATAGTCACCTCAGAGAACTGAATTGATGAAAGGAGACGAAGAGGTAAAATATAAACAGTAAAGAACGGAATTCACTTAGTTTGGAGGTAAAATAATTTCAAAACTAACAATTTTCAATTATTTAATTTCCTGCATAAGGAAATTAGAGTAATATCTATGTATTGCAGTATTGTGATTAGAAATGCCAGGCCTAAGGCTCATATACACCTGGTATAACTTATATAGCAAATACTTATTTTAGCAAGTCATGATTTATTGTTAAAATTATTGTCTTCTATTTATTTTATTCCATCATATATTACTGCAATTGATAGCTGAAAGATTCTATTTGAAAACAATCATTTTAATTAAAATAAATCAATCCCTGAGTGTCACACTAATTTCAAAAAATTGGTGAAAATGTTCTTTTTTTGTCGAAAACTGAGATTCAAAATGGATTTAGAAGGCAAACTAACCTTTAGAATGTATATGGGGCAGACACTGTGCTAGAAAATTTAGGAAATCATTTATTCAACAGCCAGGAAACCTCCCACCTGTGACATACAAAAGTGATTTAAAGTTCCTTCCAATTTAAATGTTACAGCTACTTAATAGGTCATGTTTATATTGTGAGCATTTGTGATATTGAAATGAGCTTTGGAAATAACAAAAAGAAATGACTTTGGCGCGAATGCCCCCCTTGGCTCACGTGACAGACAATGGGAATGACTGAGAGTATTTAGTGCATGAAGCCTACTCGCTTGCCAACCCAATCCACCAGGTGCTGAGTAGTTAAGTTCACTAGCGCTTCCTAAACGAGATAACGTATCACTGTTTCACTGTGGGTGAAGCAGGGACCTTATGATCACATTATGTTTCTAACTTCCTTCTTCTAGTAGTAATTAATGACCAGGTGTTTTAAATGTCATTGGGATGAGAATCGGTGATGTGTGCCTTCTGCCTCTGTAGTGAGGGTCTGCCTCTCTGTTTCTGTCCTCCTTTCTTTGCTTGTGATTGTGGTTTGGCCTATCGCAATTCTTTGATGTATCTTATTTATTATTTACCAATGTATAATCAAACATATATTTTCGCTGGTCCTTTTCCCCAAGACTATTTCCTATTTTTTGTTTTTAGTTCCATATTAATTGTTAAGTTTGTATGCCCATTATAATAAATCACCACTGTTTTATTTTTTTGTCATAAAATCTAGAAATTTGTTCTAGAACAAAACAATATATAATTAAACAAACATATTCATCAAAGGAATAAATCATTTTTTGGAAATAAAGCAGTCATGTATATCATCAATTGAAAGGAAATAAAGAACAGATAGGAAATCTCTTTAGAGGTCACCTCTAATTTGATTAAATTTACTTCAAGTGCTTTATTTCTACCATCATTGTGTGTGTGTGATTGGAAATCAAACATTGATCCCACACAGGACCTTATACTTGCCAGGTTCTTACACTGCTGAGCTATCTTTCCAGTGCCTACCATCTGTCATAAATTTCCTCATACCTAAACATTCCCAAGAATAATAAAATAAGTAATTTTCCATTTCCTTCACTTATAAATCAGTTCACTCCAAAATTCCTAGGTATGAAAATGGTGGGTAGATACGAGATACTCGAGAAAAGATGTAAACTTCCATGACCTTGTGAGTTCCCGTAGCATTCAGAACGAGTGAGGAGAGGCCTACTGGTCCGCTCTGGGTCCAGTGCATGTGTGTTGAAGACCATGGTGCAGAGGAAGTCATCCTTGTGCTGAGAATCTAAGACAGGGATACTGAGAGGCTGACATGAGCAGACTGCTCAGGGTGTGTGTGAAAGGTGGGCCACAGGTCAAAAAGATTGGCTAGGTGAAGTAGATGAGTAAGATAATCCCTTAAGGATAATGGTAACAAGGGCTATGTGTCACTGAAGTGGAATACAAGAAAGGAATAATAAAAAGTGAAAGGAATAAGATGAATTCTGTAATGTGAATCAGAATTTGAAATTTCAATGATAATCAACTGTGAATGTATTTCAATACTTAGATGTGGTTCACTGCACTAATGAAGGTGAATACAAAGTGCTGAGTTTTGATCATCTTTCTTTTTCTAGAAGGAATGCTTGCATACAAGCCAACACACAAATTAAATGACAGATGCATTTAAAGATAGCATCAAGTAAAGCTGTAGATCCCAATAAAATCACCTTCTTACCAAGTAAAAAAAGTCAGCATCAATATGATATTAATAATCACCTATTAAAATATAAACCTATAGAAATAGACATGTTGAAAATCCTACAATACACAAATTCAAAAAAAATATACGTTCCTCTAATATATATTAACTATAAAACAAAAACTTTACCTTCAGAGTGCTGAATCCTGGAAGATATCTTCTTTTTTTTCCATAATTTTATTGAAGAACTCATAGCAATGAGCCAGTTTCAAATCAAATTATTAGAGCAGATTCAATAATTAATACATTGCATATTGTTTTCTTAGTGGTTATTTGTTGTACAAAGTGCAGATATGATATAAGGGATTAAAGTTGGCATTATCAGTAGTAAAATAAAACAATTTTGATTTGTAAGATGGTCAAAAGGGATTTTAACATTTCTTTGATATTCATGCAAAATGTCAACTGTCTGAATGTTATTTTAAATTTTGTCTAGTCTGGTTGTGAAGTCAGAATATCTTCCATATCATTGAACTCTGTACCCAGGGTTGCAGGGTTTGTGGCTGTGGACATTTACTGTTAGATGATTCACAAGATACAGATTTTCTAGTGGGTAACAGGTGACAAAACTGCAATATACGACAAAATGTTCCTCACACAGGGTACTTTATTCATCTTGGAAAAGGCACGCTTCATTTGACCTGTGTCTGCACTGACCTCACCTGGCTTGCTGACTTCCTGTAGGCTCTTGGCCAGGAAGAAGTTTGCCCTCAATGTTTGCAATATGGAGGATGAAAACTGATTTTAAAAAGTGATACAGCAAAAACCTTTATTACTTACAGATTCCAGAGAGAATGTGACTTTACCGGATGGCCCCAAGAGAAAGATAAGGTATCCATCACACACACACACACACACACACACACACACACACACATCCCATCACACACATGTTCAACCAGGGTGGAAGATGCAGCTCAGTGGCGCAGTGTTTGCCTGAATCACAAGGGTATACAGAAAGGATCCATGGGATGGACTTATGGGGCACTTGGGCTTGGGTTTTCCACTAGAAAATCTCACTTGTCTGTTGTTAGCAAGGTTTCTTACCCAGGCAAGGTTTCTGAGGTTGTGTACCGTGACAAAGAGGGGGTTGCTCCAAAAAGATCAACATGAATAAGTTTAAGAACTCCACATTACCACTGAGAAGACAAGTTTGAGAATCATTAAAAATCCTCTAGCAAAAGTGCTATACTCTACTCCTGTATAAAAACATAATTTTACTTCAGTTTTCTTTCACATAAAAATTTTTCCATTTAGAGTTGAGCCTACAGACAGCTAATGTGAAATTGACTAAGGTTGTATGGGAAATTGACACTAAATTTTTACATTTTTTTCCTGAATCCATTACTTTTTTTGTTACAGTGATTGATTGTAGTGATTGATGTTTAATTGCTAAGGTGGCCTGTAGTTCTGTGTCTGAGTCTTGTCTAAAATTACCAACTGTTTCACCATGTATTTCAAAACAAGGCTATGATACATGGCTGTTTCCTGCTTCTTTTCTCCCTTTCTTTAATCTGTTAGACTTATGTCACCTAGTAAGTGACAGTCTCTCCAGAAACCTTGCCTGTCATTTTTAATTTTTGTAAAACATTATTTTAACGAGTCACTTTTTGGTTTTGGTTATCTGCCAGACAATATTGGAAATGGGCCTTCTGCCTTGCCTCTGTTATCCAGGATTGCCTTTGCTATTCTAGGTCTTTTCTGATTCCAAATGAATTTTAGAAACATTTTCTCTATTTCTGTGTGATATGCTAAAGGTATTTTGATCAGGATTAAATTAAATCTGTATAATAGTTTTGGGAGTATGCTATTTTCACAGTGTTGGTTCTTCCTACCCATGAGCCAGGGGTATTTTTCATTTTTCTAATATCCTTTTTAATCTGTTTTATCAGAGTAATGTAATTTTCAATGTAAATTATTTTCTCTGCTAAGTCAAAAAAGAAAGGAAAATATACTGTTGGTAGGAGGGTTATATATTTCATAAATACTACCAATTGCACAATGCTTGTGTGTAACAACACTAAATGTTTACATTTGCGTAAATATTGTTCTAAGCATTTTAATGTGCACATGAAACTATCAAATTTATATGTAGGCATTTTGTTGAGCTGAACTTGCATTTTTCATTGAACACCAGCAGGAGCTTTACATCAATAGGCATGCAATATACATTTATCCATGCAAAATAAATACTAATGAGTAGTAGTTATAGCTTCCACGTCTATCTGGCTATTTAAGACTTGATTTTGAGGTTAAACAGAAGTTGTTTTTATTTGTAATGTAAGACAATACCCAGAACTTGAACTTTTTAAAAAATGTATTTGGTCGTTTCAGGTCTCACTGGGTAGCTCGGACCCATAATGATCCTCCCGCTTTCAGCTTCTCTAGTGCTCTGATTACAGGTGTGTACCACTGTGCCCAGATTCAGGCTGGCTCAGTTCTGTGCTTGATTAAGCTTGCCTAAGAGGCACTGTAGTCCTCTGAGCTATCCCGCTGCCCCCAGAATTTGAACTTTTAGTCAGTATTTGGAACCACATATTTTTTAAAAAGTGTTTCAGTCAAAGTTGCATTAAACTGAAAAAGGTAATTGTACCATGTTCAAAAGCTACAAATATTTACATCTATAGCACCTAGATGGTTCTATGTACATTAATTGACCCTATATACTTTAAAATACTTCATATTTAAGCAGGTTCAAGTAATTAGACCTGCAAAATAAATTAAGCATTGTACTACTAGATGTGACTTCTTTGTAGTTCTTAGACTCAAGACAAAATGAAATATGTAGGAACCAAATATAAAAGTTTAAGAAATCTTAAGCTTGTAACTATAATTTCCATACATTAAATATTGCCACTTAAAAGGAAAGTCAATAATGAGTAGTCATTAGGCATAAAAACTTCTTCCATCTAAGTCATCAAAAAAGCTACCTCTCACAAGTGACAGGACTGGATTATCACGCGGTCTCCTTGATTTGTGAGGAATGGATCTGGAGATGGTTTCATGGTCACTTCTTCGTCAGAGCTGCTGGTACATGAGCACATTTCCAGGAGATGGGGCTGGGGATAAAACAAAGAGAATGGATTTCAGAGATATGCACGTATCATGGTTAATGCTGAAAATAAATATGATACATAAAAGAGATAGACAACACTAGCCTGCTGTCTTTTCTGATAGTCCATTGACTCAATGAGGGATGCTCTTTAGAAAGCATTGAATATTCTCATATTCTCACAACCAGATGTGCAGAATACAAAATATGCTCACAGGAGGTCATAGCAGATTACAGAGCTGTACTGCATAGGTGGAACTTTTCAGAAAACCACTAGGGTGACCAGCCATGGCTGAGCACAGGTGTGTGGCAGTGCACAGAATCAAGCAAGGATCTGTGTAAAGAAATTTATTTTTTTATTTTTTTCCATTTATTTTTATTTTATTAAAATACAATTGTCAATCAGACAGTTTCAAAACACCTTAACCATACAGAGTCGATGAATTAATACATTGCAAACTGTTTTCATAGCGTTTTGGTATTGTACAAGGTACATACATGATATTATATTTACAGGGGTTTTTATAGCTGAATTATATCAAAAATTCAATAATTATTTACCTAGTGGATGACCATAGCACTAAAAGCCGACATAATATCCTGTCCAACCACCATTAGTGCAGATCTTGTCTATCATAGAATTACGTAGAAGCACAGCGTTATCTATCCCAACTGTACTGTCTATACACACACATCATGATTTTTTCTTTCTACAACCCTTTGTGTAGAGAAATTTAGAAAAATCTCCCAGAAAGTTTGAGTATAGATTGAGCTAATAAGACACCAATACTATGCAAAATTTAGATTTTTTTTTGTCAAAGTTTAAATATCACATAAAATCATTTATAAATATAAATCTCATAAAATAAAATAGCAAAGTATAGACCTAAGAATATTTTCCTGTGAAAGCTCTTTATTGTTAATCCGGAAGATAATTTTACAGGGACTTTTTTGTTTGATGCTTCTTATATTGTGTATTTCTCAACACTACTCCCTTCCATCCCAAATAATTACGAGACATTTGGTATTTAGCATCTTAGAAAAGTCAGCAAGTTGTCTGTGAATTCTTATCTAGGAAAGATATGAAATGCTTTTGTTTTATTTAAAATTCTACTTCTATTTAGTTTAATAATCTAACTTTAGAAGATATAAAAATTGCACATTTGCTTGTGAATCTTAGAAGTACATTGATCTTCTCTGAACTTTAAATTTTTATTCTGTAATTTTTAGATTTCCACTTTAATCAAATTTACATTTTAATAATTAATGCCCAGCAGTCATTAGTCTGCTAGGATGTACAATTTTGGCTGGTATTTGAGACTTTTGGTTCTTCTCTGTATTACCCAATAAATTTTGCTCAAATCTGCTTTCTTGGCTTTTTACCCTAAGATCAAGACAGCCTACAATGTCCTGCTGCCAACACCACCCTTGTGCCTTGTTGGGGAAGAGTGTTTCTACTTTTCCACTAAAATAAATCTGGGAAAATCCTGGGCATTTTTCAAGTAGAGCGTTTCCCAATTACAGAACTGCTGAGCCAGAGCAAAAATTTAACAGTGTATCACTTCAATGTCCAGATATGGAAGAAATAGGCATACAAGAGAAAGAGAGTTAAAAACCTTCAGTTAAAAAAATGGTTTCTCAATACTTTCAGGAGAGTAGAATAATAACATTTTAAAAGCCCTTCTCAATAAGCTGTTCTGCAACACCACACAAGCTCAAGCTACCAGGGCTCAGGGTCACTACTTTCGTGTTGTCATCCATCTCATCTTTGTCATCTTATTGACTTTGTCCTTTCAGATGTCTTAAATATTGAATTCCAATTTCCCACTTAAAGTCAAATTTCTCATAAAGAAGTGCAAACAGTTGTACAGTGATTGCTTGGGAAGAATTCATTATAGTCCATTATTGAATTCACAGTGCAGGTACAAGCATTTTTGGATCCGATGAGAAGTGCTATTAAGTTCTTGCCACAGACCTTATAAGGGATATTTCTAAATAAAATTATATTCTGAACACCATGTTTTGATATGACATTTTTAAAACATTCCCAGTATTGTCTTACAATCTCTTTGTGTACTATCATGCATATCTGAGTTGAGTTTTATGGAGTGCATCATGCTGAAATCATAAAAAGGAGACAAAGAGTGGCTTGGCAAAGAAAAAATTGCACATAGGCACATTTTCATTCAATTTAAGAAAGTCTTGCATTCAGCACTGTTGAAAAATTCACATTACATAGTGCATGACATTTATGCTGAAATCAGGTATGAGTAATATGGAGAACTGGGGTTTAGTTTTGACAGGAGATTTTGCATTTATTACTTCTTTCTAAAGAAAGGTAATGAAGCAGGAAATAGCCACAAATAATAAGAAGCAGTTGAATACACAACCATCTCTACTTTCTTTTAAACCTGAGACCTCTCTAGATAAAAAGTGCAGTCTTTTCAATGTCATATAAATATATGTAAAGCTGTCTCTATTTTTTGCAGCCTCTCATTTATATGACCTTCGAATGTCAAACTTTTCTCTGAAGTAACTTCACATAAAGCATGTAATTTGAACATGGGATCACCATATTCATTCAGACTTAGCTCCCGTAAATGTTGCCTTCACTTTTGGATTTGCTCATCTCTGCCGTAAAAGTGATTTCATGTGTATTTGTTAATTAGAGCTCTATTGCATTGCTATGACTTTGTGAAAAGTTTCTGATATTCACACATAAGTTAGCATCCACTAAAGAAAGAACTTTTACTCCCATACACAGCTATGGAATGAAAAATTTCTTAACTGAAATAGCAGAAAGGATTTTCAGAGGTACAAGCCTATAAATGAGCTTCATTTTAAAATTTCTTTAAGTTCAGTTTCTTTTCATCTTTGTTCGAGCAGATGAGAAATTCTATGCCAGTTGTATCCTTGTGTAAGATGAAAGCTTCCAACACTTTGGGCCCGAAGTTCGTTGTTGTTGGCGGCTCCCTGTACATGTATAAGACATCTAGAGTCCTGCCCCATGCCGTCCATTTCTCAGTGACCTGCCAATGTTGTTCGCCAAGACAGCTATCTCCTGATACTAACTGCAGATTTCCTTCAGATGAGAACAAAATCACATCAGGTAGCCAGTCATGGGTGAAAAGCGATAGAGAGACACTGATGTTTGAGGGATATCTCTATGAAAGTCTGAAGAGACAAAGATGAAGCCAGATGCTCTCCCTTTAGTCAAGCGTCAAAAGTCAAATGAGAAATATGAGACAGACAACAAACGAAAATGCAAAAGAACAAAGAAAAAATATTTTCGCAGAAAGAAATTGCAGTGGTAAAAGACAGGGTCAATTATATTCATAATTACTGGCAGGAAAGCCTATTAATCAAATAAGTAAGTCTAAAAGTTTCCGATTTTCCTGTGTTTTTTGAAAGTAAATTTTTCTTATTAAAAAGGCTTTTTTTGGTCTTTTTTCTTTTTAAGGGTTTTTTTTTTTTTTCTGCTTGTTTGTTCTCTGTTTTTTTTGGGCAGGGTCTCAATATGTAGCTTGGACTCGTAGTGATCCTCCTGCTTTTTTGCCTTCCTAGTACTGGCATTGCAGGCATAAATGCACCACCATACTCGGGCTCTATGGTAGGCCCAGGGGTGGGGCCAGTGTGGCATGCAGTGCCGGGGATTGAACCCTAGCCTCTGCACTTACTTAAGCAAGGGTTTAGTCCACTGAGCTATACTGCTGGCCCTACTTAAAGTTTTTATTCATTCACTTAAGAAAACAAAATCCTATAAGCAATCAATAAAAGCTATAATATTGTTTCAAATAAGCTGTTAAGGAGAAAACATGTATTTTATGCTTTTTATTGCTTTTCACTTCAAGTGACATATTTGGTTGTCTGGTATGTAATTGAAGATTGATAGCTCAACATATGCGAATTTATAGTTCTACACTCATAGTAGTTATTAATACCATGTTCAATTTTCAAAAGCTTTTTAAATTAGCAAGGTTACATGATAGGTAATGAGTTTTGGTTTGTAAATAGGTAAGTAACTCACATAGTGTGGATCAGTGTATTTTCTGTGGGAATCCTCATCATACACAGCACATCCACTGTGGTGTGAAGTGTCTCTCAAGGAACAAGAGACACCCTATTGTCAATGATGAAGATAAACATACAATATGCTTTGAAGAACAGTCAAGATACAAATTAAGGCTAGTGAGGTAGCTCTGCGGTCCAGACACCTAACGTGCAAGTGCAAGGACCTGGCTTGGTCCCTAGTACCTCAGGCTGTGCTGGCCCCAGAACCCCAGGTGCACAGTACCAGCCACAAAAATTGGGTGTGATGTCATACATCTGCAATTCCAGGGCTGGGGAGGCAGACACAGGAGGATCACTACAACTCTGGACCTCATAGTGAGGTCCTATACCAAATGAATAATTAAAACTTTTTTTAAGAAGACACAAATTAAAGAACACAGATTCCATTGCACTCCATAAAACATATTTATCATCAAGAAATTAACCAATAACACATACTGGTAGTACTATGGGGAAAAGAAACCCTTCTGCATTGCTGGTGCCACCATTATAAAAAGCAATGGTGGATTTCTCAAAAAATTAAACTAGAAATTCTATTCGATCCAGGTATTCCATTTCTTGATATCATCCTAAAAGAATTAAAAAGCATCAGATCTCAGTGATATATGCACACCCATGTTTATAACAACACATTTTTGTAACAGCTAAATCTTGGAAATAGCCCAAATGCCCATCAAGCAATGAATGATAAAGAAAATGTATTTACTTTTTCTTGATAGATGGAGTACTACTCTGCTATAATGGAGGGTACATTTGAGACATTTCTAGCAAAATGGATGCATCTTGGGAGCATATTTGCATGTGTTATAAATGGGACATACATGTGTACAACATTGTTTCTCTGGTGTGATAACACGAAATATAAATAAGGGCCAAAATGTCCAGTAATTATTGATAGACCGAAACTAATTATTCAAATGAGAAGGGGTGAAAGAGAGGAGTGGAAAAAGAAAGGAAGGACAAGAAGAAAAGAGAACAGAAGATAAAATGGAAACAAAGCTTTTGTATTTTTTTTTTTTTGGCAGAACCTGGGATTGAACTCATGTCTTTGTGCTTGACAGGGAAGAACTTATTCCACTGAGCCATCTCCTTGGTCCCCCCAAAGCTTTTGTAAGGAAGCAGAAGAAGAGAGGTTGAAGAAAGGGGAAGGGAATAGGGAAAAAGAAATAAGTTATGCCATGTGCACATAACAGTAATGCCTTTATTAGGCTGACAATGAGTTCATCTTAGTCACTGCATAGTTGCACATGTGGAGAAGCTGACATCACCCAGTGGTAGAAATGATGTCACCTACACATCTGCTCTCATAGTCTCAAGTGAACATTACCAAGGCCACAGCAACCTAAGGCTTTTTTTCTCAGACAACTCTCTTGCATTTCTCTCTAGTAAAACTCAGAAATGTCAACACAATATGCTGTTTATTTTAGGTAACCTATGATATAGAGCTTTGGCTTCCCTTTCTTGGACCAATTATTAAGAAGGGCATATTATTGTGAATTCTTCTATTACAACTTTAAGTTTTACAAGTTGCTTTTCTCTCATTGCTGAAACAAAAATACCTGATGTCCAAAGTTAAAGAAGGAGAGTTTTATTAGTTTACCAATTGTGCAGGTATCAGTCCATAGTCAGTTGGTTCAAAGCAGGGTGGCATGGCTAGGGGATAACAGTTCAAAGTGGCAGAAGACAGCAAAAACAAGAGGGAAAGAACAGACCTTTTTTTGCACTTGTATTTTAAGCAGATGGCTCTCCTGAGGATGCACTCACATAGTCTCTGTGCCTTCCCCTTGTCCAGGCTCAGGATGTTTACAAAGTGAGGACCCTAACCCCTTACTCATTACTCCTTAAATTTCTCAAGTAGATGTGACAAATCTATCGCTACTGTCTCAATTAGTCTTCTCTCGTTGCTGAGACAAATACCCAGCACCCAAAATGAAAAAAGGAAAGGTTTATTCAGCTCACAGTTTGTGGAGGTTTCAGTCCATACTCAGCTGGATCCAAGGCAGAGCAGCACATGGCAGAGAGGAACCTTTCATGGTGACAGCAGAGAGCAGAGAGAGCAAAGGAAGGAATACCAGCAACAGAGAGCAAGTTGTCTCTCTGTCTGTCTTATGTTACATTCAGGCTATCCACCCCAGGTGGGGGGTAGCACTTACACCCATAATTGCAGGAGTAGAGCCGGGCATGGTGGCACATGCCTGTAATCCCAGCACTCGGGAGGCTGAGGCAAGAGGACTGTTGTGAGTTCGAGACCAGCCTAAGCTACAAAGTGAGCTTAAGGCCAGCCTGAACTGCATAGTGAGACCCTGTCTCAAAAAGACAAAAAAAAAAAAAAAA
>PVKA01046170.1:0-15095 GCA_004027165.1 Ctenomys sociabilis | reverse complement strand
TTGTCTTTTTGAGACAAGGTCTCACTATGCAGTTCAGGCTGGCCTTAAGCTCACTTTGTAGCTCAGGCTGGTCTCGAACTCACAACAATCCTCCTGCCTCAGCCTCCCCAGTGCTGGGATTACAGGCATGCGCCACCACGCCCAGCATGCTTCACGTGCTGACCTGAGATGTACTTCTGAATTTGTGCTTTGACTGTTTTGTGTGATTACTTCAGAACATTTTCTTTATTCTCGCTGGTGTTGTTTTAGGAATACAGTGCTGTTACAGTATTTGTATTTCATTAATTGGCAAAATACAAAGAAATCATGGCATGCAACTTTAGGTTTACCACAAAAAAGGATGAATGTTGCCATTATTGTTTGTTTTTTTCTATTTGATTCTCTAAATTAGATTTTTTTCCTTTGTATTTGTACATCTGTATAGTACCTAATGTTTACATTCCTCGTGGGAAATTAGCACATGTACATAATATATCTTTTTTTTATGTACCAGGGATCAAACTCAGGACCTTATACTTGCCAGGCAGGCACTTAAGCCACTGAGCTATCTCCCCAGCCTTAGATTATTTTATCTTTTTTATTTTTTATGTATTTAGTACAGGGTCTACAGGGTCTCACTGCACAGATCGACCCTTAGTGATCCTTCTATCTCAGCCTCCCCAGTGCTGGGATTACAGGCATGCACCACCATGCCCAGTCTCAGTGGCTGGCTCAGCGTACCCAGGGGTGGGGGAGCTGGCGTGGCATGTGGTGCTTGTCCCCTAGATTATTTTAAATGACAGGATGTTTTATTTTTTTCTTTATGCTTAGCTATTGTTTTGGCATAGTGATTTGAAATGTAGTGTTTAATCCTAAAAGTGGATAAGTTAAACATGTATGTTTTTCTTTCTTTCCAACCCAGTTATCTTTTGACCCGATACGCTGAATCTCTAGGTCAGTATGCTGCTGCATCCCAATCCTGTAACTTCGCACTCAGGTTTTTCCACTCCAACCAGAAAGATGTAAGTGCAAAACCATTTTTACTATGGGGCCTATTGATTGCATAAATGAGATGGTGCACGTGTCCAGAGGCCCTGTGCTGTGTGACAAGTGCCTTAGGCATAGTTTATGGACTAAGGGTGTTAGATTATTGGGTTTGTAGGGATGTGGGTGTATGTTTAATATAATTGTTGGAAAGTTACTTTTAAAATTGAATTTATATTTATTTATTAATTGTTACTTGAGATGTAGCCCAGCGCAGCCTTAAGCTCATAGCAATCCTTCTGCCGCAGTTTCCCAAGTGCTGGGATCACAGGCATATGCCACCATCTCAAACTGAAATGAAGTCTTACCAAACTAAGAACTGTTAATGCCAGTTAGATTTGTCTTTCAATCTGTAAGACTTTTTCCAAGGTGTAAGAAATATCCCATAAGAATTTAAAGCCTGGGAAGGGTTGGTGGCACATGCTTGTCTGTAAAATCAGCCACTGAAGGCTGGAGGTGTAGCTCACTGGTATAATTCATGTAGTATGTACAAGATCCCAGGTTTAAGAATTAAAAAAAGCAAAAAGTGAAAAAGAATTACAAAGTTGACTGGTTGAAGAGCATTTCAAGAGAATTAGGTCAATTGTACCTTGTTTTTACAGTGGCAACAAAAGAGAGCTGTTCTGTGCCATAATGAAAGGATGGGATTTGCACCATATTTTTCACTGCAAGCAGACTTGGTTTTTACTTGGCTAAGCAGAGGTTTTTGTGAGTCTCTGCCCACTTGGTTTTCACACATTTTTAAGACTGACTTCCTGGAATTTGACCAGGCAATACTTGCCCATAGCTTTCCAGTCTCGCTGTCTCTCAGCAACTAGGAACTTGGTGAGGAAGCTGTCATCTGGGTTGTTTCTTAGCAGTACTCTTGAGGTTTTTTTGTTTTTAAACTTAAAAAACATACTGTAAGAGTTATGGCTAATTATCCTCCATCTAGCTCAGGTATATTAAATAGAAGACAGGGTAAAAAGTTTCTGAAGATTGGAGTATAGGTTTGTTGTTATCAGCTTCTGGTAGTTATGTTCTTTCAGCTTCAGGGCATGGGCTAGGAGGTTGCAGTAGTGTAGGACAACTGAGCAGTTAGAAAGTGGGGTGCTATCTGCTTAGATAATGAGCTGTGTACTAATAGTTGGTTGATACCAGTGATTGATATCTCTATTTAGATCCCTTTTGTGACATAACTTCTAAGCAGTGAGAGAAAGTGGCTATATATATCTGAGCACATTGCCTAGATGTTGCTGGCCTGGCTTTAGAGACCAGAAGGCATCTCTAGGACATTAGACTTTGAAATCTAGTGTGAGTGGACAATTGAAGTATAAATCTTAAGTTTTCACTGTGTGTTCAAGTTATCTGTGCTTTCCCGTCTTCGTTTTCAAGGAGTTCCACTAACTCAGAATCAGAATAATAATTTCATCAAATCTCATAATTTTGGTTATCATTTCTGTGTTTCAAAGAAAGAGTTTAAAGGCACACTTGACTTATGAAGAATTCTTTACAAAATTTTGATCAAATAGTTGTGAAGTAGGAATAATAAGGAACCATTCAAATCTGTTAGCTGCTTTTTACTCCACCTTCAATTAGCTGACATTCTTAAAGAACCATATCATTCAAGGGGTGTATTATTCTCAGTGATGTGTGTGTATGTATGTATATATATATATATATATATATATATATATATATATGCTGTCATGCTGTCATCTGTGGAATAGATTTTTTTACACACACACATATACATATATATATATATATACATATATATATATATATATATATTTTGCTGCTGATTCTGTGTAGCAGGATTGCTTGATTTTATTGAATATATGTGATAAAATTATGGCATTTTATTGATTTAAGGCTAGGACTACTAGCAATTTAGGCTAGAACTAATTTAGTGACACCAAAGTAGATAATCCTAAAGGGTCTGGAGGAAAAAGAAACACTACAGCAAGAAAATGCACCTTGACCTTGATTTCTACATTCTTAAATAAGGAAACAGAGATGATGATGTGGACTGTCTCCTGAGAGAATTTGAAGCTGGTTGTGCTTGTAGTCCCACATTGTGTGTATGAAACCTTTTTCTCATAGTTTTAGAAATGTGTCTCAAAGCCAGAGCTCCATGTTCTGTGTCTTTTACTCTTACAGTTTTAGGGATCCCCATATGCTTTTTCCTTGGGCAACTGATGTATTTTACTTCCCAACTAACTTCTTGAACACTTAGTCCTTAGATAGAAAATCCAGCATGACTACTGTAATGACCTTTTGCTATGGGATTAAAAGTTATCTTTGGAAGGTATACATAGTATTTTTCTTTCTGATAGGTCATTGCCTGCTGTCATCTTACTTTGGAATAGATTTTTTTTTTTTTACAACATAGTATTCCATGCTAGAGTTTTATATCTAATATTTGTGGCTACTTAAATATTTTTTGTTAAAGAAAATATTTTTTAAAAAATTTTTAAGTATTTAAGGGTCTGATGTCCATGTATTTTGCTAATTTTATAGTTACCAGGGTTCATTTCAGGAATCCATGTGGGATCTAAATAACTTCATTGGTGCATAATTGAGCAGAAATAGGTATGGATAACATGTTCCATTCAAAAGTCTTTAATATGCCTGTGGGTTTCAGTTTTGCCTGCAGTTCCATTAGGGGATTTAGCTTCTCAAATAGAAATATTTCCCCAGCCTTTGTGCTAACGATCACTTCTGGCCTTTATCTAGCTCTACAGGGTAACTTACTGCAGTGTTTAAGGAGGACTATCTTAAGTATGATAAGCAGGACTACAGCTGCTTTCATAGTTTGAAGTCTATACTGTCTCCTTGTAGCCCCTTAATTTTCTGTTTCAAAAGCTACTATGCTTTATCCATAGTAGTGTTCCATAGACCATTCAAATTAAAACTTCTCCTACACTTGATGAGACTGGGTTCTTTTATCACAGCATGTTTTAGAACTGTAATTTATAAGTTTGGATTTACCAGAGTCATATTTTTGTCCTGATTATTTGCTGCATCAAATATTCCCAGCTTTTTCAAGCTGTGTGTTCCTATTGCAAGGGATAGTAAAAACCTTGCTATATTTTTTAAGCCAAGAGGCTGTACAATAGGCATATGTGGTCAGTGTTCTGGCCTCTTCTTGATGGGGCTTATCACTGTCTTAATCATGTTAGCAAGTACACTCAAGCTTTTTCAGATAGTCCCTCTTTAAACCTGCAGGATCACAAGTAATCTTTTTAATTTTCTTGTGTCCGTCCGTCTTTAATTTCTCCAGATACTGCAGGCAAACAGCTCGCCGAGGTGTCCCATGGGGGTTTAAAAGCCGCATCGAATGCAGTTGAATTAGCGCCCGTGGCGCAATCCCGCGGCCTGAAATGAACCCTGCGAGGCTGTGTATCAGAGGGTATGTTGTTGACTATTGGCCTATTTTCTACTGGGCAAATTACTCAGAAGTAATGGAGATGGGGCTAGAGCTGATTGAGGCTGTGAAAAAAAAGACTAGCTTTTCTAGAAAAGATCTTTTGGGATAGACATCAACTTTAAGCTAACACTTTCTTGGCCCAAAGGGTTGATCTCCTTTCTTCTGATTCTGATGTTATAGGCCCCACCTGTGAAATGGTCTTCCCTGAGATTTTCTTCTATTGTGCCAAGATTTCTGGTTAGAATTCTTTATCTTGCTTCTGTTCTGTAATGTTTTACGTGTATACATGTGTTAATCGACAATTAAAACACATGTGATAAGTGTTCTTTTCATTTGTCTATGGACAAGAAACCTGGTCTTGGAGTCTTTCTGTCCTCAGAATGGATTTGTACATGTATTTTTCAGTCGTTTGTATGGTGTCTTCTATTCTGATGTAATGCATATATGTACATGTGATGTATTTAGGAAGAAAACCAAGAAGCAGTCTTTTCTTTTTTCTGAAGGAGAATGATTTTTATTTTGGGTGTGTGGGATGGAATCTTTGTATAAAGCACAGTTTTTCTTGGATGCAGAAAAACATGGAGTAATATCCCTTCCAGAATGGCACTAACCAAATTTTTGTCTGATGTGGCATAACAAAGTCTCCAGTCCTATTGGCAGTGGTTGCCTAGAGAAGGTTCATGAGATGGTGACAGCAGCTGGGTATTGTAAATTAGTGATACTAAAGCAGTCATGTGAATCATGTGCAGGAAGGCAGAAAAGTAACATTTTTAAAAGCTAATACTCCTTTTGACTAAGACCTTTAAAGGTTGGGTTCAAAACTTTGCTTAATTTTAGGTGAAATATTTTGTTTTGGCTGACAGAGTTTGCTTACATTGCCTAAAATGTAATATTTATACCAAGATGATATCTTTCCTTCCCAGACCTCAGAATATATTATTCAAGCTTACAAATATGGTGCATTTGAGAAGATTCCTGAGTTTATCGCTTTTAGGAACAGGCTGAATAATTCTCTTCATTTTGCACAAGTCCGTACTGAACGGATGCTGTTAGATCTCCTACTTGAAGCCAATATGTAAGTATTAAGTGAGAGGTAAAAAGAGCGATGGAATGACTTTAGATGCTGTAAAACTATTAATGAACTCATGGGAATTATTAGCAGGCTTAAAATGAGGAAATGTGATGAGGAAAAAGGGGGAACAGGGAAGCAGCCTCTAGCCTATCATGGAGAATGATAGAGTACTGTCAGCAACATCTTCAGATCCAATTCAGATCTTTCTGGCCAGGATGCTTATCTCTTGGTCCTTTTTTTTTTCCCCTCTGTATTTTAGGGAAGGGTCTACAGGGTGTTCAGGGTCTCACTACTAGATCAGACTTGTAGTGATTCTTCTGTTTACAGCTTCCCAAGAGCTAATAGGCATGCGCCGCCATGACCAGTCTCGGTGTGTGGTGGTGGGGCAGTGTGAAATGGCAGGCTGGGGATTGAACCAGCCAGCCTGCCCTTAGTCCTGTTTTTCTTTTTGACAGGATTTCATTATGTAGTTCAGGCTGGTCTTGAATTCACCATGTAACTGAAGCAAGCCTTGAACTCACAGTGATCCTCTTGCCTGAGCCTTCTAGGGTGCTGGGAATACAATAGGCATATACCACACTTCATTTAGTTATTTCTTAATAGTAAATTCTTCCTTCTTTATTTCCCTTCCTGTCTTTCTAGTAAAACACAAACCTGGCTAATATATCTTTTTTTTTTTTTTTTTTTTTTTTAATTTTCCAGAAGAATTTTTTTTTTTAAATGGCTAATATATCTTTATGTCTGTTTTGCTTTGTAATATGACATAATTACTCTGTGTTACAGATCAACTAGTTTAGCAGAAAGTATCAAGTCAATGAATCTTAAGCCAGAAGAAGATGACATTCCATGGGAAGAATTGCGAGATAACAGAGATTTAAATGTTTTCTTTAGCTGGGATCCAAAAGATAGGTAAGAGATTTAACCAGAAGCAGTTTATTTCTAAAGAATTAGGTGAATCTAAGATTTTTTTTAAAGCTCAGTATAAAATAGCATGTTCTTTGTTGAAATAAGAATATAGGTAAGCCAAAGAAAGAAAATACATCTTATTCCTGTGTTGTAACTATTAGCTCTGTCTGGCTGTAAAATTTAGATCTATTTTATGGTATGTATAAGAATAAATTCTAGATAGATTGAAAATCATGTGTTAAAACTCCTTAGAAATTCTAGAAAAATTGTTAGACACATTTTTAAATAAGTGGAAAATGTTTAGGAGTACTTAAACCCTGGAAGTTAGATTTGTTAAGTCTTAAAAGATTTATAGTAAATTGGTAAATTGCTCCATGGTGTGTATGTTTGAGAGATACAGTGATTCATTCCAGGGCTTTGTATGCACTAGGCAAGAACTTTTCATTCTTGGTCCCTCTCTGTCTCCCTCCCCTTTTCCCTCCCTTCCTCTCTGTACCCCTCTTACTTTTCTTGCTGTGATTTTGAGACAGGGTCTCTGTATGTAGTTAAGCCAGGCTTGAACTTACTGTGAAGTCTAGACTGGCCTTAAATTCAAGGTGATCCTCCTGCCTCAGAAGCCATCTTAAGTGCTGGGATAACAGATATTTGCCACTACACCTGGTCCTAATTTCTTATACCCTTCATCTCTATGGAAAAGTTTTTTGTTTTTTTTTTTTTTGGCGGAACTGGGGATTGAACTCAGGCCCTTGCACTTGCCAGGGAAGTGCTTATTCCACTGAGCCATCTCCCTGGCCCTCTACAGAAAACTCTTAATAAATCAACAGAAAGAAAATGGGAAATACCTTGTGCAAAGGAATTAATAAGGATTTCAAAGAAATGCATTGTGGAAATAGAAATTTTATTTCTAACAAAAGATTAAAACATGATTAGCAAGGTTGTATGAGAAAAATGGGTATTGTCATGTGTTTATATCATGATATTTTTATATAACCTTCCTATATGGATTTGTCTTAGTTACTTTTTAACTTGTTGCTGGGACAAATACCCTACTGTCAAAGTGAAGGAAGGAAAGGTTTATTTAGCTCACAGTTACTGGAGGGTTCATTCCATATTCCGCTGGCTCCAAGGCAAACGACAGCAGTTCATGACAGCAGAAAACAATGAAGAGCAGAAGAGGAACAACAACTATGGCATCCATCAAGCCTCTCTCCCTTCAACGCTGACTGCAAAGACTGGCGCTCCATGGTGAAGATCGGAGCTCCTACAGAGTGGCACAGCTGTGAAGATCAGGCTCCTCCAAAGATGGACTTCTACACAGAAGCGGGGCAGGGCCCAGAAAGCCTTCCTCAATTCCTGTATATACACTTTTTTGTGCTGAGTCACTCTGGGGCAGTTCCATGGCCCTAGGTTGGACCCTAACTGCCTGAGCCAATTCAGCCAAGTTGACACAATGTATTAACAGGACTTTAGCAATATTCATCAAGATTTTAAAGTGCTACCCTTTATTTTATCGAATTTGCTTCTAGGAAAATGCAACCTAAGGAAATAAATGCACAGGAATGCAAGGATAGCTGGCTGTATGAGGTAGTTTTGAAAATATCATGACTTGTAGTTTGACAAGATCATACTCAGTAATTTATTAAATTGAGTCCAGATTCAGCATATAGTTGCACTCATGACTAAAGTTTGTTATAGGAAAAGGACATATGACAGGATAGCAAAGGAAAAGGCACAGGCAGAGCCTAGAAAATTTCATGTGCAGATTTTCATTGCCCTGTCCCCGTAAGAGGAGACATACTAAATGTACTTCTTTTTAGCAGGGAAAAATGCTATAACACATGTTTAGTACTTCTCTTAAGAAAGTTGGATAGCGATTCCATGCCCAAGGTTGCTAGTGGCTATGACAAGCTTGTTCCAACATCCCAGTCTCCCAGAAGGAAATAAGATGTTCGCTGTAAACCATGTAGTTTGAACATTCTAGGCACAGTGATTGGCTCTTGACACTTAAGGAACCGTTAGAGTACAAGCTTTCATATATCAGCTGGGGCCAACTTTGCCAGTGAACTAGATCCTTCTAAAGATGATGTTTGCAGGCCTACTGTTATATCTCTGTCCCTCTGCTTCTTTCTGTGTGGTCTACCACTGAGCTACACTTTAAGCTTCTGTATTATAAAAATCTGAAAGGATTTTATACCAAGCTTGTTTACTATGTGGGTATTTCATTATCAGGACCCCCCCCCCACACACATACACTTTGTAATTTTTACTTCTCGTTCATTTGAATTCTTTGTGGAATAATGTACTTTAGTCATCCGTGAAAAAAGTCTAAGGGGGAAATGATCTGTAGCTTGAATGTTATGCCCATTTTCCTGAGAGAGAGAGAGAGAGAGAGAGAGAGAGAGAGAGAAGTTTCACATAATTTTTGGCTTGTCCAAGATCATTCAGATGGTAAATGGAGGCTGGGTTCAATCAAAAGTGCTTCCTTGACTGGTAATAGCAAATGTTGAAAAATTTGAAGAGAACAGGTTGAGTGAAATGTTCTGATATTTCTATTGAAGGGATGTTTCTGAAGAGCATAAGAAACTTTCCTTGGAGGAGGAAACCATGTGGTTAAGAATTCGCTCATTAACGTTGAGGCTGATCAGTGGACTTCCAAGTCTTAACCATGCTGTGGAGCCAAAGAACTCAGAGAAGACTGCTGAGAATGGTGTATCCTCCCGGATTGATATTCTGCGTTTGCTCCTTCAACAGTTAGAGGCGGCTGTGGAGACAGGAAAGCGATTTATTGAGAAGGAAATTCAGGTATTTAAAATATTTGTTGTTAGAGTTGCAATCATTTATGATGGTATTTTTTAAAGAAGTAGGTATTCGGGGTTAGTTGAACAGTAAAGAACCAGTTTTATGCCAGTTTATGGCACTTATAGGAAAAAAGATTATCGTCTCATAATTTCAGAGAGTTTCTTCATACATGGAGTTGTGACAAACAAAATAGGGCTCTTTTGGGTAATAAGTACAAATTTTAAATATCAACAAATTTATATGACATTTCTGTTTATAGTTTTTCATTTGCTGATTAATTACTAAAGCAGGTTTTATCTAGTTACAATCTTTTGTTTTCTTATTTTGCATGAGTTAAAGGATATAATTTTCCTACTTTATTTCCAGTATCCTTTCCTTGGTCCTGTACCTACCAGAATGAGTGGATTTTTTAATTCTGGCTGTTCTCAATGCCAGATAAGTTCCTTTTATCTTGTTAATGATATTTATGAGCTGGATACCAATGGTTTAGGTAAGTATATACTTTTATGTATGTTCACTGGGTCTTTATCATTGAAAAATAGTAAAAGCAGATAAATATTTAGAGCTTCACATTAAAAGTGTATGGAGCCAGGCGCAGTGGCGCAGGACTGTAGTCCCAGCACTCAGGAGGCTGAGGCAGGAGGATTGTTGTGAGTTCGAGACCAGCCTGAGCTACAAAATGAGCTTATGGCCAGCCTAAACTGGATAGTGAGACCCTATCTCAAAAAGACAAAAAAAAATTAAATTAAAAAAAGTGTATGGAAAAGACTGGATATGGTGGCACATACCTTATCATCTCAGTGCTCAAAAGGTTGAGCTGGGAAAATGGCAGTGAGTTTAAGGCCAGTTAGAAGTCAAAAATAGTGCATATTCTGGGCTACATAGTGAGTTCAAGTCAGCCTGAACACATGGGGAAACCTATCTCAAAAACAAAGAAACAAAAATACAATTTCTTTTTTTTTTTAATCATTTATTTATTTTGTACAGGATCTCACCATGAATCTCCGACTCAGTGATCCTCCTGTCTCAGCCTCCCCAGGCAGGCACCACCAAGCCCAGTTTTGGTGGCCGACTCAGTGTGGGGTGGGCACATAAGATAACAGGGCTCAAGTCCTTGTGCCTGCCTGGCGAGTGCTTAGACTGCCGAGTTATCTCCCCAGCCCCATAAATGCAATTTCAAATAAAAGAAAAACGTCAATTGTTAGATCTAAAAGCTGATGAAATCTTTGATTTGTTGAAATAGTACTAGGTTTATATTGTGTTGGATTTAAAAATTTTAATCCTACATTTCTTTCTGAGCTCTCTACCCAGTGAGATATGTTCTGTTTTCTTTAAAATGAAAGCTTTGTAGATCCTATCATAGTAAATGAAGAACGTAGATTTCAAGTTCTAAAACATTTTAGGCAGCAATTAACGACTCCTTTTCTCCTTTTTATGTTTCTTCCCTTTTCTTTGTTTTTCTTTCTCAGTAATGGAATTTAGATACCAAGCATCTTGAGAGGAAAAGAAATGACCTTTACCCATGAGTTACTTTTAAGAATTGATCTTGCTTCTTTATCTTATTAAACAAATGATATATATATATTTATTTATTTATTTTCAATTTTAGAGGATACAATGGAGATACAGGAGCGGATAGAGAATAGCCTTAAGTCTTTATTAGAGCAGTTAAAAGGTAAGTGTTTTTATTATAGAGTCCTGCATCTTATATAGTTGTTCGGCACTAGCTTTTTTTTTTTTTAATGCAAACTTGTAAAATAGTGCATATTCTTAGAAGTTTAAAAATCTTAGTTTTTAACTATTAAAAATTGGATTTTGATTATAAAAATAGTAGATACTTATATGGTCTCCTCCTGTTCCCCATTCTGGCCCCCAGAGTATTAATCCTTTGTAGTCAGCATACCCAGGTACCATCTAAACAGACATGGGTATATGAAAATGCATGGCAGCTTCTTAACATGAAGAAAAGTGCTTTTGTAATGTTAGAATTTTTTTAGAATCATTGATGTCTTTACTTGTCAGTTTCATATAAATGTATATATTTTCTTTCTTTTTTTTTTTTTTTTTTTTTTTTTTTTGCGGAACCAGGGATTGAACTCAGACCCTTGCAGTTGCCAGGGAAGTGCATATTCCACTGAGCTATCTCCCCAGCCCCTATATTTTCTGTTTTGGGTCACTTCTAGAGATTTGATAGAATTTATTTTATTTTTGGTGGAACCAGGGATTGAACTCAGGCTCTTGCGCTTGCCAGGGAAGCACTTATTCCACTGAGCTATGACCTTGGCCCCTACTTCTAGAGATTTGAAACTAGGCTCTTAGGCATGCTAGGCAAGTTCTGTACCACTGAGTTATATCTCCAGGCCTGTAATACAGTTGTTTTTGGGGTGTGTGTGTGTGTGTGTGTGTTTTAGTCAAGGTTTAACTTTGTAGTCCAGGATAATCTTGAAATTGCTGTGTAACTCAGGAAAGTGCTTATATACCCCTCTGTTGAGTACATATGTATTTTTTATAATTATAACAGTGCTGAAATTCATATTGTGGGACATAGTGTTTGGATACTTATTTGATTATTTCCTCAAGGTTAAAGTTTTAAGAATGGAATTGATTAATAAAAGGGTATGTTTTAAATCTGTAAGTACTTTTTTTCAAAAACCTAAATGGGCTTTTACTTTATTGAAAAATGAGAAATGCCTGAAAATGAAGAGCTGAGAATAAAATATAATACCTATTAAGAGACAAGTTCTCCTCTCTAAGTCTTAAGTTTGCTCAAAGTCTTAATTTTATTGGGCCTAAGACCTTTGAAATATTTTAGCTGACATGTTAACCCTATAATGAAGAACAGTGTGTGTGTGTGTGTGTGTGTGGTGTATATACTGGAAATTATGCCCAAGGCCTTGCCCATGTTAGGCAAGTGCCCTCTGTTAGTTATATACCCAGCTTCTTTTTAATTTATTTTTATTTATTTATTTTTTTTGCGGAACCAGAGATTGAACTCAGGCCCTTGTGCTTGCCAGAAAGCGCTTATTCTACTGAGCCATCTCCTCAGCCCCTCTTTTTATATTAATTTGTGATACATTCTCATCAAACTGGTCAGGCCTGCCTAGAACTTGGAACTATCCTAAGCTTCCTTAGGTGGGATTATAGGCATGTGCCATCGTGTATGACCAGAATACATACTTTTTTTTTTTTGTCTTTTTGAGACAGGGTCTCGCTATGCAGTTCAGGCTGGCTTTAAGCTCACTTTGTAGCTCAGGCTGGTCTCGAACTCACAACAATCCTCCTGCCTCAGCCTCCCGAGTGCTGGGATTACAAGCATGCGCCACCATGCCCGGCTCAGAATACATACTTTTTAAGGCTACCTTCTGAATTTTAAAGACTATTGAATAGGCCAGGTATGGTGGCACACATATGTAATCCCAGCATGCAGCAAGCTGAGGCAAGAGGATTGCCAAGACTTTAAGCTCACCTGAGGCTAAGTAGCAAATTCATAGCCAACCTGAATTATACGGCAAGACCCTGTCTCAAAAGCCAAATAGTAGCCATGGATTTTTACAGAGCTTAAAGTAGATACCTTCTGGTAGTTGGCTCATTATGGAAATTGGAAATGAAAAGCTCTCCAAAGTAAGCTTTTTTATTTGCTTATTCTCTATTAGATTAGATATTGTGTTCTTTAAAATAATATTGAAAATAAAGATGAATAAAAGTATAAAATATTTTTCTATCTTCAGATGTCTTCAGTAAATGTAAAGGTGACCTCTTAGAAGTAAAAGATGGTAATTTGAAAACACACCCTATTCTTTTAGAAAATCTAGTCTTCTTTGTTGAGGTACGTTTTTTATTTTCTTCCTAAAAAATGTGATTTTCTTTTAAGATATGCAAGATTCACTTTTCAACAGTGAACAGGCCCTCTGTTAAGACTTGTATTCATAATCCATTATCTTTTCCTTATTTCAGTCACTTATCTGTTTACTTTTGTCCCCTTTTGTAATTCCCTGAAGGTAGTATGTATGTTCTGCTCTGGTAACTAGCATGTTAAAAGTTCTAAGATACACTTAGTAAGAGGGTTATAACCGGACATTTATATATATGTGCACACACTGTAGACTAGGAAAAGCTGCATGTACAGCTGCTTCAGTGCAGAATATGTGCTGATCATCTGGGGAAATCCTCCCATAAATCTATAAATCAAGTCTCACCTGGCTAGTGAGGTCTATGGAGAGAGCCATATGGTAAAGAACTTTTGGATTCCATGCATAGGTGTGCTTTTTGGGGGGGGGGGGGAGTAGTACCACGGTATTGAACTCCAGACCTTATGCTTGTCAAGCACACACTTATGCCACTGAGCTATCTCCCCAGTTCTTGGATTCTATACCTAGGAATTTGGAGTTTTCACTTAGCAAAAAGAAGGGATCCCCCACTTTTACAGGGAAGTAAAATGAAACAGGAGTGATGTGGAGAATGGATTTAGCTTGAAGAGACAGATAAAAGTAAAAATTAGTGACTATTGCAGTATTCTAAGCCCTAGATCAGTGTGTGATTATAGAAAATAGAAAATGAAAATTTAGGGGAGAAATTGAATTTGTATAGAAAATGTATTTAATCCATTGCCTTTAACTTTCTCATAGATGCCTCTATTGATGGATTGGCCACTTTTTCTCTTTCAGACCATTTCCGTTACCCTTTGGATATCTAGTTATTGTGAGAGTGTCCTGCGGCCATACAAATTAAATTTACAGAAAAAGAAAAAGAAGAAAAAAGAAACCAGCATTCTCATGGTAATAACCATAACAAAAACAAGTAACAATCTGTGTGCAAGCTGTCCTTCTTTTTCTTTTTTCTTTCTTCCCTTCTCCTCCCATTTCTTTTCCCCTTCTCTCTCCTCCTCTCCCCTCTTCGTTCCTTTTTTATTCTCATTCTTATTTTGTTGTACTTGGGGTTGAACCCAGGATCTCTACTGAGCTTTCTCCCCTGCTTCTTCTTATGCTCGCGCTTGCTCTAAATCTCGTTCTGACTCTCTGTCTCAGTAAATTGCCTAAGCTGAACTAACCCTAAAATCCTTCTGGGGTTACAGTTTTATACAATCACATCTGATTGTGAGCTGCTTTTTCTTCTTACTTTTTTCTTGCATGTAATTATTACAAGAGGGCCGGGCGAGGTGGCGCATGCCTGTAATTCCAGCACTGGGGAGGCTGAGGCAGGAGGATTGTTGTGAATTCAAGACCAGCCTGAGCTACAAAGTGAGCTTAAGGCCAGCCTAAACTGCATAGTGAGACCCTGTCCAAAAACTAAAATAAAAAGTAATTATTACAAGAGTCTTCATGGTCCTGTGTAGCTTCTTTTTTCCCAGAATGTGAAAATCTGATTCTCAAATATGTTGATATTTTTGTTCATTTACTCTTCACAATAAACACTGTGGCTGGAAGTTCATTTATCACTTCCACTACTAGTTCCATTTGCCTAGCCACTACATGGAGTTCAAATTTTTGTAGGTTTTTTTGTTGTCTTTTGCATGTTCCAGTGAATACAGATAGTTGAAGTACATTATGAAAATATTGAGATAACAAAGATTTTATAATTAACATGATATAAAGTTAATTTATTTTTGCTTCTACTGATGTTAGGGTTCTTCTCCTATCTGTCCGTCCCTCCTTCCCTCCACCTATCCATCCATCCATCCATCTACCCACTCACCCCCACCTCCCCACTCACCTACCTATTTTTGTGGAATAGAGGTTAAATCCACGACCTTCCTACTAAGTTACACTTCCAGTCCTATTTTACTTTTAGATAGGATTTTCCTAATTCACTAACATGTCCAGGCTTGTTACACTTTTTTTTTTTTTTTTTTTTTTTTTTTTTTTTTTTTTTTTTTTTTTTTTTTTT
>PVKA01046169.1:0-15093 GCA_004027165.1 Ctenomys sociabilis | reverse complement strand
CTTACAATAGCTTTGTCTTCACTTTTCCTTCTATTCACTCTTTTCTATTCCTTTCTTTCGCTCTCCCTCTGCTTAGTTCTCTTTTCATTTAAACATTTTTCTTTTTGGTTTCCTATATCTATCATGTATTTTGGTCTTTATTCGCACTTTTGGTTTCTCATACCAGAGTAATAATGTGACATTTAAACATGTGTGTCCAATTTATTTCAGTTAACGGAATGGTCTCAAGGTGCATCCATTTACCCAGAAATATCTCAAGGTTATCTTTCTTTATGGCAGAGTAATACTCCATTGCATAAAAGCAAGCACATCTTTTATACATCCATTTTTTCACTGATGGACATATGGTCTGTTTCCAAGATTTAGCTATTACAAAATGTGGTAATATAAATATAAGTGTGAATATATTATTGCGATATGATGATTTAATTCATCTGGGAAAATACCTAGAAATGAGGTGGCTTGGTCAAATGGAACCTTTAGTTTTATTTATTTAATTTTTTGCAGAACTGGGGATGGAACTCAGACCCTTACTTTTGCCAGGGAAGAGCTTATTCTACTGAGCCATCTCCCGGGACCCTAGTTTTGTTTTATTTTGAGAAATCTTCATCGTGATTTCTATAGTGGTTGCACCAGTCTGCACTCCCACCAACAGTGGACAAGCATTCCATTTTTCCAACAGCACCATCAGCATTTGGTACTAGTTAATTTCTTGATGATAGCCTTTCTTTCTTGGATGAGATAGAATTTCAGTGTTGTTTGAATTTGCATTTCACAAATGACAGGTGTGATATTTTAAAAAATATTTTTGTTGAAAAATAAATAGCAATGAGACAGTTTCAAAACCGATTAGTTAGACAGTTTCAATTATTAATACATTGCATATTGTTTTCAGTGGTTATTCATTGCACAAGATACAGACACGATATCCTATACATACACTATTAGAACAAATCTTTCTATTCATTGGATTAAGAGAATGTAGCTGCATATCTATCCTAGCTATTTTGAATATACAGGTACAAAATGGTCTTTCATTTGTATCCCCTTATTTTTCTTTACTTTTGTCAGAGAAGGGTATTCCATCGTCATTTAAATATTACAGATGCATGAATTCAGCAAAATAATCCAATATAATCCAGTAGTCCATAAGAGTAGTGGGTTATCTACAGGACTGGCAATGTCAGAAGTTGTTGACTTAAGTCTTTTACAGCTCAGCATATTAAAATAGCTTTATTTTTATACATCGGACCAGTGTGATATTGAACATGTTTTCACATGTTTATTTCCTGTTGGTACTTATTTGCCTGAGAAGTACATATTCATTTCATATGCCCAGTTTTGGATTGGGTCTTTAGTTTTGGAGGCCTGATTTTTGAGTTCTTTATTCTACATATTAGTCCTTTGTCTGAGGAAGATCTGGCAAAAAATTTGTCCACTCTGGATTTTCTCTTCACTTATGTGAAGAATGTTTGGCAGTTTAAAAGCTTTTCAATATGAAGATATCCCAACTGTTGGTTTTTGTGTAATATTTTCTGTGTGACCAATGTTGTGTTTATAAAATCTCCGCCTATACCTAAGACTTGAAGAGTTCTACCGATTCTGATTTCCTACATATTTAGTGTTTATGTTTTAAAATTTAGAGCTTTCGGGGCTGGGGAGATGGCTCAGTGGAATAAGTGCTTCCCTGGCAAGTGCAAGGGCCTGAGTTCAATCCCTGGTTCCACAAAAAAAAAAAAAAAAAAAAAAAAAAAAAAAAAGATCTTTGATGGATTTTGATATTAATGTAGTGAATGGTGCATTATATGGGGCTAGATTTAATCTTTGGAATGCCCACAACTAGCTTTTCTTACACATTTATTAAAGAAGATATCAGTTCCATTGATGCTCAGGTGTCCTCCCCCAGGCACCATGCTGTTCTTATCATGGTAGCTTTGTTGTATAATTTAAGTCAAGGATGGTAATGATTCATGCCTTGATTTTGTTGCCTCGAATTGCTTTTACTAGGTCTCTTCCTGTTCCAAATAAATTTTAGAATTGTACTCTGTATTTCTGTGAAGTATAATATTGATATTTTGATTGGGATTCCATTATGTCTGTATGACAGTTTTAGAAGTTTGGCCATTTTCACTGTATTGGTTGTTCTTATGCAAGAATAATGAATATCTTTCCTTTTTTGATATCCTTTTAAATCCTTTTCAGAGTATTCCTAAAAATAAATTTAAAAAGAATTAATTTTCAATGTAAAGATTTTTTGCTTCTTTTCTATTTTTTGGTAGGACCTGGGATTGAACTCAGACCCTTGCTCTTGCCAGGGAAGCACTTATTCTACTGAGCCATCTGGCCAGCCCAAGATTTCTTTACTTCTATTGTTAACTTTATTGTTAAGTATTTCGGTTTCTTTTGATACTATAGTGAAAAGTGTGATTGAAAAATTTCTCTCAGTGAGTTTGCTGTTTGTGTACAGGAATCTTATTTATTGATTTTTAGGTGTTGACATTTTATCTGGCTATGCTACTGAATTTGGTTATTAAATCTGGCATTCCTTTGATGGAGATTTTGGGGTCTTCTATGTAAAGTATTATATCATTGGCAAATAATCTTTCAAAGAACCAACTCTTTGAATAATTCATTGTTTTATTTTCTTAGTCTTAGTTGCAGTATTTTATGCCCTGATTTTTATAATTTCCTGCCCAATATGTATGTACTTTGTATTTAACTTGATTTCCTTTCCTCTATTATTTTAGGTTTAACATTAGGTTGTTTATTTGAGTTTGTTGTGTTTTCCTAATGTGGGAATTCACTGCTATAAATGTCTTTTCTAAGATTGCTTTCACCACATCCCATATGTTCTGGTATGTTGTACTGGCATTATCATTTAATTGTAGACACTTATTTCTTCTTTAATTTTATCTGTGGCCCTCTGGTTGTTCAGGAGGGTGTTGTTTAATTTCTATGCATTTTGTGGATTTTGGATTCTTTTGTCATTGATTTCCAATTTTATTTCACTATGATCTAAGAGTCTGGATGGCAAAATTTCAATTCTTTTGCATTTACTTAAGCATGTTCTAGGGGATAAAGACTTAAACATTCACCATTCATAGAAAATGTGCTACATATAGAGCTAACATGCTTCTTGGAGATACAATATTGTACTTAAGGTTGTTTGATTTATTTAATTCAACATTATATTTTTCAGGTGCATCCATTTTTTTCTACAAATTCTCAAATTTGTCATTCTTTGTGCCTGAGTAACATTTCATTATATATATTGTGGTGGATGAACTACTGGTCAACTTGGAACTTGCATCTAAACTGAGTAAGCATTGTCTTGGGCATGGAAAAACCGCCAGAGGATTGCTGCCAAAATTGTATAAAAGGAGAATGAGAGGGAAAGACAGCATGTTGCTGAGTTTCCTAAAGCTGCTGTTCAGTGGTTTCTCTTTAAAGGAGCTTTGGTTGCTGTCTTCTTTCAGGAGAGCTTCTGTCTTCATCTTCATCTTGAATATTGTCCCCTGGCTTCCAGTGCAGATGCCTCAGCCTTCTTGTACAGAACTTTCACCCTGCTGGCAAAGATGTTCTAGCTTTCACCACTGGCTCTTAGGTCTTTTTGGTATAGATCCTTTATACAGACTTGCATGGGACATTGCTATGGGCTCCAAAACCTTGACTGGATCCTTCAGGTCACCAGTGCACAAACAGATATTTTTTATTCCCCTGTGTCTGACTGTACTGAGCACCAATTAAGATATATAGGTACCACCCACCCTGTCTTTATCCAGTCTTCTGTTGGTGTGTGTACAGGCTGCTCCCAGGATTTAGCTATTATGAATTCTACTGCTATAAATATTGGTATAGAAGTATCACTGTAGCTCATTGTGGTTTTATTTTTATTTATTTTTGGTGGAACCAGGGATTGAACTCAGGCCCTTCCGCTTGCTAGGGAAGTGCTTATTCCACTGAACTAACTCCTTAGCCCCTTTTTGTGGTTTTGAATTGCATTTCCATCATGTATAATGAAGTGATCTCTATAATACATTTTTTATTACAAACCCAACATCCTGCAACATATTACCAGGAATATAATCTGAAGGATATGTTACACTTTTGGAGAATATGTTGGTAATATGTTTCTCTTGCTTTCCAGCTCAATCTAACTACTACTGCACTAAAGCTTCTTAGGATCAAGGGAGATTTAGAAAGGCAGATTTCCATACCTGCTCAGTTCTCTAACAGCTCTCTTTCAACCACTGCTATATGCAATGACTGTCTCAGAATAAAGGTGAGTACAGGCTTACACACCCTGGCTTGCTAAAAGTCAAGAAACAACTCCAAAATAGAATTCTCAGGGGTTCACTCCCTTGTGGATTTTTTCTTCTTTCATCAACCTGTAAATAATCTAATAAAGAATTCTTTGCTGTGGTAATAATCCATTAGCCAATAACCTTTGTTACTCTGATACCACTCAGGGAATTCTCCATATTCTGATCGCCAACAGTTAATCACTCGTACCCTAAGAGGGAAGAAAGAAGACAAAAAGGGAGGAGCAAGGCAGGGGAGATAGCTCAGTGAACTAGGCGCCTGCCATGAAAGCCTGGGGTTTGATCCCAAATACCACATGCTGTACTGGCCGCGTACCATGCAGGCCACTGAAACCAGACATGGTGGCGTATGTCTGTAATCCCAGCACTGGGGAGGCTGAGACATAAGGATCACTATGAGTCTGAGCTGCATAGTGAGATGCCGTACCAAATCAATCAATCAACCAACCAACCAACCAATCAATCAATCTTGAAGAGAAGGAGAAGAAGAAGAAGACAAAATGAGATTCTGGGTTCCACTCTCAATTGTGCCAGGGACAGATAGTGTGGCTTTGGAGAAGCTACTCCTTCTTTACCATTGCTATGCTTTATTCAGGTGCTAGCCTGGGTGCTAACTGCCTTCCTGCTTGAACAAGCTCTTAAAGCAGGGAAGCATCTAGAGGGCACAGGAGGAAGCCTGCTGGACCTCAGGCCCAGTCTGAGGCATTGCTAGAGGGCAGCATTGTATCAGTCATTTTTCTAGTAATTCTGCCTAGGGTGCAGTCGTCTCAAAATGCTGTAATATAAAATGTATTTTCTTTCTCTCCTGTAAATGGCATTCTTACAAAGGGAAAGGAATTTCTGAAAAATGGTAGAGAAACCAGAGGGAAAAGAATGTTTCTGGCCTCCTGCAAATTTCACTGTTCATTAACAATTTGCAGATGGAAAAAGATTTTGCATTTTTAGTTCTAAGTGCCTTGATTTTTATCTTTTTTTCATATAGTTGGGCATTATCTTTTCCTTTTGGAAAATCCTACCAGCACCACCAGTGAAATAAATTCATTTTAAATCTTTCCAGAGGTTTGATTAAAGATTTCAGTAACCAAGTTTCTTATCAGAGCATTTATTATTTTTAGGCTCTTCCTTTTTTCATTTATATTCACTACAACCAAAACATAGAATAGTTCAGAAATAAATTAATTCTTTAAAAAAGTATTAGGTTGTTATAGGGTGTCAATACACGGTTTGGACCAGTAGTGATTCTCCTGTTTTTCAGCCTCCTCAGCGCTGGAATTACAGGCATACACCACTAAGCCCAGAGTCTGTGGCAGTCTCAGCTCTCCCTGGGGCAGGGCCAGCACTGCACTCCTGGGATAGAAAATGCTGGCGTTGCACTCTGCCTAAGCAGGTGCTTTAGTCCGCTGAGATATCTGGCCGGCCCTTGTCCAGAAGTTTCTACATTAAGTCTTTTGATTAATTGCCACACTAACTGTGGATGGCTAATTTTAGCATGTCAGTGCTGCATCCCAAGCCACTCCAACCTAGGATCAAAAATACACATGCCTAAAGAAATTGGATATATTTTGGCTTCATTTGTTGACTACTGCAGGCTTTTCAGGCACTTGTGACGTCACTTCTTCCAAACCTCAGTATACACATATGCTATGTCTGGGAGGGACACGACACATCTCTTATCATTCATTCATCAAGGAAAAGACTAAGATGTACACATTGGCTTTTAAGAGAGAATTCCAGGCAAGGCAGAGTGGAGCATGCTTATGATCCCAGTATGATGGGAGGCTGACACAGGAGAATCAAAAGTACAAGTTCAGCCTGAGGACCTTAACAATTTAGGAAGACTTTGTCTCAAGGTATAAGTAAAAAAACAAGCAAATAAATAAATAGCTGAAGATGTATTTCAGTGCAAAGGCCTTGCTTGGGCCTAGTACTGCAAAACAGAAAGGATATGTGTGTGGGGGCAGATACATTCCTTCTTATATGTGAACTCCAATTACTGGTACTTGATTCATGAAACATTGTTGAGAAGGATTCTCAGGTAACATTTTTAGATCATAGAGCAAGTGAGTGATTATAGAAGATTGCCAACAAGATGGAGTAATGTAGGGTTTTTCAACTGTATGATGATGTTGAAGCAATAAAATTCCAGTAGAAACCATATGTGAGTCTTGATTGATTTCTAGGAAGTGATATGTGGTCTGATCTTCTATCATAATGGTTTCCATTCAGCCATGTGATCATGAGGGGAAAATACCTTTACAGTATTTTTGAGTTTGTAAGTTGTAATGCTTGCTAGGTGTATTAAATATATTTTCCATCTTTTGATATTTTTAGTTTATGATTTTATCAGTATACAACCCCATTGTTAGTTGAAAAGTATCTGGAATGAGTAATTGCTAAAACAGAGTGTTAGGAACACAAATAGAGATAAAGGTAACTTCATACAAATTGCTATAATTTATTAACAATGACAATAAAATAATATTTTAAACATTATGCTGGATATGTATAATAAACATGCCTGTTACTCCAGCACTTGGGAGGCTAAGACAGGAGCCATACTATGAGTTTAAGTTCAGCTTGGGCTATGTAATGAGTTCAAAGATATCCTGTACTACATAACTAGGCCCTGTCTCAAAATACAAAACAAAACAAAACTCAGAAGTATATTTCAGAAACTGGGAAATCTTATGGACTATCTAGTCCACAGTTGTTCCTGGAAAGTGTATGGGTTGTCCTTAAAACCTCTTGGAAGAAAGTGTTTGAATGCTACCAATATTCTTCTTTTTGATTTTCACTTTTCATCTCTGAATCTCTCTGCACATGTACTTTCTTGCCTTTAGTCTACAGGCATGGTTTCTCTACATAGTTGCCAATCCACCTCTCTAGATGAATGCTACTGAATTTGGTGGCACCAGTTATGTATGGAGATTGAGTAAATAAAATGTGGCTACTCAAAATTGTGATGCTCTAGTTGTAACTGAAGGGCACACACTGGAATCTGGAGACAGAGTATAAAGGAAAAAAAAAGAATGTAAAGTATGTAAATAAGAAAGAATAGAGGGCTGGGGAGATAGCTCAGTGGAGTAAGTGCTTACCCAGCAAGCGCAAGGTCTTGAGTTTAACCACTGGTACCACAAGATAAAGAGAAAGAAAATATTGATTCTATCTTTGTTTCTGCTTTTGCTTTTCCTTCTGTTTTTACTATTCAAAATAAAATAAAATGAAATTTAAAAAAAGAAAATATTTAACACATGTTGAACAACTTATTGGATGGATTATCCTTAAAATACATTATTTAAATTAATTTCACTCCTTTTGTTTTTAGTTAATGTTTTCACACAATTTATATATATATATATATATATATATATATATATATATATATATATATATATATAAAATCACATTCATTATAGAGAATTTGTACCTGTATGTAATATATCTTGATTCTTTTTTTCCCAAATGCCTTCCCTTCCCTTTAACTCCCTTCCCCTCCTTATATACAGCAGTTTGTTTCCAGTTTTTCTTTCTAATCTCTTTTTTTCCTATTACTTATTTCCACCCCTCCTCCCTAGATATCTTTCCAATTTGAATGTTTTCTTCCTATTTCTCAATATCTATATATTTTGGTCCTTATTTACACTTTTGGTTTCTCACATCAGAGGAACAATGTGGTATTTAAACATGTGTGTCCAATTCATTTCACTTTACAGTATGGCCTGAATGTGCATCCATTTACCTAGAAATATCTCAAGTTTATCTTTCTTTATATGAGAGTAGTACTCCATTATACAAAAAGCACATTTTTTATCCATCCATTCATCCACTGATGGATATATCATCTGTTTCCAAGATTTAGCTGTTATAACCTGTGATGTCATAAATATGGGTGTGCATATATTATTGTGGTATGATGCTTCTAATTCATTGGGGAAAATGCCTAGAAATGAAATAGGTTGGTCAAATGGAACCCCTGGTTTTGTTTCTTTGAGGATTCTCCACACTGATTGCCACAATGATTGCATCAGGCTATGCTTCCACCAACAGTGGACAAGGGCTCTATTTTTCCAACAACACCACCATCATTTGTTGTTGGTTCATTTTCTCATGATAGCTATTCTTTGTGGGATGAGATGGAATCTCAGAGTTGTTTTAATTTTTATTTCTCAAATGATCAGTAATATTGAACTTTTTAATATATTTACTTACCATTTGTATTTCTTCATCTGAAATGAGTATATTCATCTCAGATGCATATTTTTGGATTGGTTATTTGGATTTCCAGGACCTAATATTTTGAGTTCTTTATTTTAGATAATTAGTCCTTTGCCTATGGAACATCTGTTAAAAAATTTTCCACCCTATGCGTTGTGTCTTCACTATTTGCTGGTTTGTTTTGCTATGCAAAAACTTTTTAATATAATAAGATCTCAGTTGTTGACTCTGTACTATTTCCTGTGTGATCAGTGTTTTATTTATAAAATCTTTGTCTACATGTATACCTTCCAGAATGCTATCTATTATAATTTCCCACAGATTTCGTGTTTCTGTTTTAATATTTAGATCTCTAATTCTTTCTGATTCTGGTTCAGTGCATAGTGAGATATATGGGTTTAGGATTAATCTTCAACGTACGGAAAGCCGATTTTTGCCACACCATCTATTGAAGAGGCTCTCTTCCTGTGAAGGTGTGTGGCCTGTTTGTTTGTCAAAGATAAGTTACTTGAGTGTGTCTGGAGTTATTTTTTTTATCTTCTAGTCTGTTTCACTGGTCCTCAGGTCTGCTTTCTATTTTTCAAGAATCATGCTTTTTTAAATTACAGTACCTTTGTAGTATAATTTCAAGTCAGTCCTTGCTTTGCCTGTGTTGTCCAGAATTGCCTTTGCTATTTTAGGTGTCTTCTAGTTCAAATGTATTTTAGGATTGTTTTCTCTGACTTTGCTTTTGGAATTCTGATTGAGATTCCATTAAATCTGTATAACAATTTTGGAAATATGATCACTTCATTATGTTGTTTCTTCTTACCCAAGAATAAGAGCTATTATTTTTCATTTCCTTTTTAAAATTTTATTTAGCTATTTATTTATTTGTTTTTAACTCATTATTAACTTTATTGGAAAGCAATAATAATTATAGCAAATTAAAAATTGTAGACAAATTTTGAAATGTGAAAGATATATAATGTGGACAGAGTGAATTTTAGAAAAATATTTCTGAAATGAATACATAACATGAGATTACTAATAGACTGATTCTACTTTGTGGAAATTTTTAATGCCATTTTATGAGGTTCATCTAATATAATTATATTTTACATGGTTCTCCATAACCACCATTTTGAGAGCTTTTTGTTCTTTATTTAGGACCATAGAGGACGTATATTTAGGACTTCACTTATTTTTCCTTTCTTGATATAATCTTCAATTTTGTATTGTAAGGAAATATAGTTTCAAATGTAAAAATCTTTTGTTCTTTTACTAGACTGATTCCTAACTTAAATTTCTTTTGCAGAACCAGGTATTGAACTGAGGCCCTTGTGCTTTCCAGGCAAGTGCTTGTTCTACTGAGTTATTGTCAAATGTGTGGTTTCTCTAAATCTTTCAGTGAGTTTGGTATTTGTGTACAGGAACAGAATCAATCATTGAATGTTGAATTTCTATCCAGCTATGTTCCCAAATTTGTTTATTAAATCCAGAATTCTTAAGTTGTAGTTTATTGTGTCTTTTATGTAGGGTACTATGTCATCTGCAAATAATGATAATTTAATTTCTTCTTTTCTTATCCTTATTCCTTTTCATTCTCTTGTGTAATAGCTCTGGCTAATGTTTCCAGAACTATATTGACAAGAGTAATGGAATCCTTGTTTTATTTCTGATTTTATAGTGAAAGATTTTAGGTTTGACCAGTTAGTATGGTGCTGGCTATTAGTTCATTATAGATGGCTTTCATCAGATTGAGATGCCACAGAGGATGGGTTAATTTTTCTCTTATAACGTGAAGAGGAGAAGATGGTACATCCTTGGATGTAGTTCTTTGATGACACCCTGAAGACATTAGCCACTATTCTAGCTGCTGTTGCTCTCATTTTGCTTTGTTACTGAGATTCTGCTCCTATCCTTGGCACTCTAGCCTCTAACTTTTTTTTTTTTTCTCAAACCATGTCACAATGAAGGTATGAGTTGACAGGATAGCAAGGTTCTGTTTTAACTAATAAAACATATTATACAGATAATTCAAAATCATTATAAAACTTGAGGAAATGAACATTAAAAATCATTATTAAAAATCAATGTGTTTAACTTTATTTAAACATTATGCAATGTACACAGGTATCACACATTGCATGGTGCCCCTGCTAATATGCACATTTTTATATTTTTATATCTGTATCTATTAAATACATTTAGAAATATGCATAAACAATTCATTCATTGAACATGTTTTGAGTGATTCATGCACCAGAGGTTCTGTAATAAGTGCTTTTGTCTACTCTTTATTTTTACTCATATATGTTTTTAGTACATAATGATTGCATTCCTTATGGGGAGTTAGTACATGTACATAACACATCTTAATTATTTTTTATCCTTTTCACCTCCAATCACCCCTCCTCTATGTCTATAAATAAAGAGTAATATAAAGAATGATAGGAAATAAGGAGATAGATTTTTGTATTTATTCACTATAGAGCTAAACGAACACCTAAATATGCTTATGCTACTGTGTTTTTCTTCAGATGTGCTTACATCCAACAAAATTGTATTATGGCTCGAATGTTTTTGTCCAACTTTAATGTGCTGAATATTTAATCTTAAACTTCATACATTAATGGCATTGTATATGGAGGTGAAATCTTTGTAAAGTAACTAGGATTAGTTGAGGCCTTGAGGTTGGGGCCCTCATGATGACATTAGACGAAGAGACACTCAAACTAGCAAGCAGCCTCTGTCTTACCATGTGATGCCATCTACCTTGCTATGCTGAAGCATGAAGGCTTTAGATTTCAAGACCATGAACTTAGAATTTCTCAATTCCAGAACCAGAATCTAAATAAATCAATTCTTTGTAAATTTTCCAGTCTCTATTTTTCCTTTGGTATGCTTACTTTCACCTAAACTCTCACTGTTCCATGCAGAATTATGCATGATGGAAGGGGTACCCAAGTGTCATAGGATACTCAATGTCATGTAAATATTGAGTCCTTATAAAAAGAAGAGGCAGAAGGAGATCCATGATGATATAGGATGAGAAGAACTTGGTCTAGTGTTGTTATTCTGGAAGATGGAAGAAGGCCACAAGCCAAGAGCTATGGATCCCCCCAGGGGTTGGAAAAGGCAAAGAAGCAGATTCACTCCCAGAGCCTCCACAAAAATTACAGTCCTGATTATCTCTTGATTTTCATTTAGTGAAATCCACTCTGGACTTCTGATCTCCAGAACTATAAAGTGGTGAATTTATCCTGCTTTAAATTACTAAACTGGTAGCAATTTTTTAAAGAAGTAATAAGATGTAATATGTAGAGGAACTGTCTAAAATTAGTGATTCTCAATCTTGATGACATAATGTAATCACATGTAGAACTTATAAAATCCTGATATTCATATTAATTATCAGACCTATCAGAAACCCCTAGGAGAGCCTTGGACATCAGTATTTTTTTTAAAAACAGCTTTATGGATAATTCCAATGTGTAACAAGATTAGAAGCCATGGATCTTAATAAATTTTTCATATAACTATATTTTAACTGTGAAAATCTTTTTTATTATTTTTTATTTATTTTTTTCTGTATTTTAGAGAAGGGTCTATAAGGTGTTCAGGATCTCACTACTAGATTGGACTTGAATTGATTATTCTATTTTCCACTTCCCAAGTGCTGGGTTTATAAGCACACACCACCATGCTCAGCCTTAATCACTGTCTCAGTATACCCTGGGAGTGGGACTGGTATAGCAGGCCCAGGGATTGAACCGCTGGCCCTTGCACCTGCTTGCAGGTGCTTTAATCCGCTGAGTTATTTAGCAGGCCCTTAACTGGAGAAATGTTTTTCTTTTTTAACTGTGAAAATCTTATTTGGCTAAGAACAACCTCTTCTTACCTGTTTGTAGCAGTTTATCTTAGAGCAGGATAATGACATGTGTCTTAGTCATTTTCCTTGTGACTGGACCAAAAATACCAGACACCTGTAACTTAAAATAGGGGAGCTTTATTTTGGCTTATAGTTCAACAAATTCAGTCCATTTTCAGCAGGTTTAAATGCAGAAGCAGCATGGCAGAAGGTCCTGGGTGAGGGAAAGACATTGGAAAGTATGGTGATTGGAAAGCAAGGCAGAATTTTATTTTTAAATTTATTTTATTGAAAATTTGTTGTATTTTTAGCAAGGGACCTAAAAGCCATTGGAAGATGAACAAATGCTATTTAATGAACCTTAAAAGGTTACCAATTAGACTAGGCCAGATAGTCCAGCAGATTAAAAGTGCCTTCTTAGGCAGACAAAGGGGTCTGGGCTTCGATCCCGGTTGGCTGTGCTGGCCCCATCCCAGGGACACCCTGAGATAGTGATTGAGACTGGGTGTGGTGGCATGTGCCTGTAATCCTAGTGCTTGGGAGGCAGAAAACAGGAGAATCACTACAAGTCCGATCTATGTAGTAAGACCCTACAGACCCTGTACTACATAAAAACAAAACAAAACAAAAACAAAAACAAAAAGACAATTGATCAAACTTCCATGTAAAGTTGAATGCTTAGCTAAATAAATTAAAAATAATAAATAAATAATAAATAGAAAAGATTTTCACAGTTAAAATATAGTTATACACAAAATTTATTAAGATACATGACTTCTAATCCTGTTATGCTTTGGAATTATCTATAGATAATTATTAGAGCCTGAAAGCTATTTTTTCTTCCTAACTCTCCACACAGTGTTGTGCATCATATGTGTGTCACCAGTGTCAGCAGAGCAGAAGTTGGACTTCTGAGCATAACATAAGTGTAAAATTGCTTGCTGAAGAGTGAGGACTAAAGAATATTTATGAGATAAATTAGGTCTCTAGCATACATAAATTATTCTCCAAACTGAATTTCTCCTATTGGCTGAGCAGAATATACTGTGGCAGAATGGCTATGACATACAAGCAGTATGGCTACAGAGTCACATTTCCTTTTTCCAATCACAAAGTACATGAAATTGAATAGATGGTCATAGATACACAATCAACTCTGTTTTCTGATCTGAGAAAGGGTATTGAACTTCCATACATTTATGGAGAAAAAAGAATGCAGAATGCAGAAAGCCAGCTTTTGACATGGAAGTAGAATATGCATCCTGTGTTCCTTGGTGAAGAGCAGGTCCAAAGGTTATTAAAAGGTTTCTACTGAGTTGGTTCCAAAAGGATAAGGAGAATAAGGGATCAAGAACACAATGGTTTCGGTATGCCAATTTTTTTTTTTCTGTAGCCTTGCTGAATTCATTTATTATTTTAAATGTTTCTTTGTGGAAACTTTAGTTTTGTGAAGATTCTACAAACACTACACGAAAGAATAATAGACATGGAAGCCCTGTAGATCCTGATTTCTAAATGTACTGCAATGCTATAGTAATTCAAACAGTATGGTACTAATATAAATTCTGATACAGTACAAGGGAATAGAAAAGATATTTCAGAAATAAACATTATTTGAGCTTTCTACGTAACATTTCGTATTTGAATAGAGATAATTTTACTTCTTTCCAAAATTGGAATCTCTCAGCCCTTTCTATTGCTTTCTTGCCTTTCTTTCCTTCCTTCCTCCAGCCCTCCCTTTTCAGTACAACAACAACAGCATCAATAACAGTTGCAATCACTAGTTCACCCTTCCCTTCTTGCTTAGTTACTTTAGCGAGGAGTTCTAACAATATGAAGAATAGAAGTAGTAAGAATGAACATGTTTTCATTTTCATGACTTTAGAAGAAAAGATTTCATTCTTTCACAGTTGAATATGATGTTAACTGTGGGTTTTGCATATCTGGCTTCAATTATGTTGAGGTAGTTTTCTTCTATTTGCCAAATTTTTTTATCTTGAAAAGATGAAATCTTATTATATGCTTTTCCTGAATCATTTGAGATGATGGTTTGTTTTTTCTTTATTTTGTTAATGTGGTATAGTATACTGATTCATTTTCAAATGGTGAAATATTTTTACATTCTAGGAATATATTTATATGGTCATGGACCACACATTTTTATGTGTTGAACTCTATTCTCTAACATTTTTGATGATTTTTACATCAAAATTGGTGATGGGTACTAATGTCCAGATTCTTTTATCTTGTAATCTTTCTCAGGATTTGTTATCAGAGAAATTCTGGTCTCACAGAATGAGATAGGAAATTTCCTTGCCAAGTCTTTGGAAGACTTTGAGAAACAGTGGTGTCAATAATCTTTAAATTTGGTGGAATGAATTGTAAAGCCAGCTGGCATTGAGATCTTCTGTTTGGTGGAGGTCTTCAATTACTGATTTAATCTTTTTACCAATGGGAGGTCTATTCAGATTATTTGTTCATGATTAACTTTTTATGGTTTTGTACTTCTAGGGATTTGTTGATAACATTCATGTTATTTAATTTGTTATATACAATTGTTCATTAAGCTCTCTTACAATCAGTTAAAAGCTTTTACACATTTCTGGTATTAACATTATTTAAATTTATTCTTTTACTTTAAATTTGCAAACAATATATATATATATATATATATATATATATATATATATATATATATATATA
>PVKA01046168.1:0-15087 GCA_004027165.1 Ctenomys sociabilis | reverse complement strand
CTTGCCTCAGTCTCCCAGAGTGCTAGAATTACAGACAAGCATCCAGTTTACCCACGGTTTCTTAGGGAGGCAAACAATATGCAAAATAAAGGAAAACTTCCCTTAAAATGCTCTTTGAATTTCCTTCTCTTTCCTGAAAAGTGCTCACCCATCTCTTTCTATGCCTTTTTTTCTTCCCTTCAACCTTCTCCTGAAATTCTCTTTTTTTAAAGTATCTCCTTCATTTTGTGTTGGCACAGCCACTTGGGCTCCTCTCAGCATTTTAATTCCCTTCACTGAAAATCACCCTGCTTAATTCAACAAAGGCCCTCTAGTGAGCTAAGGGTACAAAGCATTCATTCTTCCTTGAGGACAAGAAGGGAGACTTGGCAGCACGTCATTTTAATACATGTCCCCTCCATCACAGAAGCATAAATCAAAATTCTAAGCAGAGCAGAAGTGGAAGGAAAGGCTACCTCAGAGTGAATCAAGATCAAGGTATGGGTGTGCAGGTTTGTCATGGCATTTGGCGGACAGAAAGCAGATTGGGGACATGGTCTGGGGTTGGGGTACACAGTTTGCGTGAAGCCACTTAGAATGTGGCCAAATCACCTGTGAATGTGGTCATGCTCTGAGAAAGGATTTCCAGGAACACTGGAGTGAGTAACATGAGCTCCAACACACAGCACCCCAAGGGTTCGCTGTGAGCTGAGAAGTGACTCCACTGGCAATGAAACAGATTCTGAAAATGGGCCAAGGGTCAACTCTAGAATCGCCTGCCTAGAGGTAAGGGGTGGAGAGACAAAAACCAAGCAATTGCCTCCCATCTTAACCTTTTCCATCCACATTGAAGAGTACAGGTGGCCCTCCACATGCGTGTGTTCCTTATCTGTGAACTGAGCTAACAACAGATTGAAAACGTTTTTTAAACTGAGCCAAACACTGAACATGTACATGTTTTTTCTTGTCGTTATTTCCCTAAACAATACAGAATAGCAGCTATTTGCACACCATATCTATTGTAGAGACTATTGTAAGTACTCTAGAGATTGTTTAAAGCATGGGGGAGGAGGGAGGGTATAGTTCAGGGATAAGGCACTTGTCCAGTGTGCATGAGGCCCTGGGTTCAATTGCCAGCACCACAACAAATAAATAGCACACAGCCGGGCGTGGTGGCGCATGCCTATAATCCCAGCACTCGGGAGGCTGAGGCAGGAGGATTGTTGTGAGTTCGAGACCAGCCTGAGCTACAAAGTGAGCTTAAGGCCAGCCTGAACTGCATAGCGAGACCCTGTCTCAAAAAGACAAAATAAATAAATAAATAAATAAATAAATAGCATAGAGGAGAATATTTATAGGTCACATGCAAGCATTATGCCATTTCTCATAAAGAATTTGAGCATCTTACAGAAATTGGTATCCAAAGGGAGTCCTGGAACCAGTCTTCAAATGTCAACTATGTTCTCCTTGTGTATGAATCTCCTGTTACTACAGTCACCGATTACCACTGATGTAGTGGCTTGAAACAATACAAATCGTGATACCACGGGCTGGAAGTCTCACAAGAATCTCACTAGATTGAAAATAAAGATGTGGACAGAGTTGCATACCTTTATAGACACTATAGAGCAGTAGTCCCCAAACTTTTCAGCACCAGGTACAGGTTTCATGGAAGGCATTTTTTCCACGAGGTGGAGTGTTCAGTTTCTTTTTTCACTGGTATGTGTGTGTGGTTACATGCTCTTACACTAGCATCATCACGTCAGGGCCACTGGAGATCACCCAGCAGGCAGCAGATTCTCACAAGGAGAGAGAACCCTTCTTGGGGACAAGAAGGGCGACTTGGCAGCATGTCACTTTAATACATGTCCCCGCCATCACGCAAACATAATTCAAAATTCTAAGCAGAGCAGAAGTGGAAAGAAAGGCTACATCAAAGTGAATCAAGACCAAGGTACAGACGTTTAGGTTTGTCATGGCATTTGGCAGAGAGAAAGCAGATTGGGTTCATGGTCTGCGGGTGGGGCACACAGTCTGCATGAAGCCACATTCAGAATGTGGCCAAATCCCGCGCATGCGCAGTTCACAGTAGGGCTCACGCTACTATGAGATCTAATGCAGAGGCTGATCTGACAGGAGGCAGAGCTCAGATGGTACTGTGAGTAATCCAGGGAAGTTGCAAAGACAGATGAAGTTTCACCAGCTTGCTGATAAGATCCTCCTGCTATGCAGTCCTGTTTCCAAGTGGCCAGAGACTGGTTCTGGTCCATGGCTTGCAGACTACTCCTGCTGTAGGGAACAATCCGCTCCCTTGACTTTGCATCCCATGGGTCAGTCATCAATGCCTTCTTTCATCTTCAAAACCAGCAACAGAGGGGCTGGGGAGATGGCTCCGTGGAATAAGCGCTTCCCTGGCAAACGCAAGGGCCTGAGTTCAATCCTCAATTCCTCCAAAAACAAACAAACAAAAAACCCGGTTCAGCAAAAAAAAAAAAAAAAAAACCAGCAACAGCCGGTCTAGTCTTCCCCTCACATCCTCTGACCTTTCCTACCTCTCTCTTCCACTTTTCAGCACCTTGGGCCCTTAAAGAATCCAAGCTAATCCTCCTACCATAAGGTCAGTAATTCAGCAAATCGAATAATATATGCAAACTTCATTCACCTTTGCCACACAACGTTTTCATATACTGTAGGAATCAGTATGCATACCTCTTTGGAAAGGAGGCATTATTCTCCCTGTCATGGGGTCACACTGCTGTAAAGAGAAACAAACCAGAGATGGGGGAAGGAGTGACCATTGTCCCTTAGTCATGGCTCTCTCTGACCACAGCTGGAGAGATTCTGCTATTTGCCTTTAAAGATTCATTTGACTACATTATCCAGGGCCACCTGGAAACCCTTCCCCACTTAAAGGTCCCTAACATGAATCACATCTATAAAGACCCCTTTGCTATTTGGGTAGCACACTCCCAGGGACCGGGGATATGAGTGTGGCAATCTCCGCAGGATGTTATTCTCAGCCACATCTCATCATATGGTGGGATTTTCTGGGCATCTGATCTTGACAATGACTCTGAAATTTCCAACTAGTGCTTCGCCAGAAGCCCTTGGAGAATTCAGTTGTTGCATCTGATTAGTTCAAGTTGATCAGAAAGCAGATTTCCCAGGACACCAATCAGTCACCCAAGACACAGGAGAATGACACCAGCTCCTTCTCTGGTGTTGAGCATTTGTAGACACCTCTGCTAGCCTCTCCTCCCTGGCAACTACTAGCCTGGTTTCTGTTCCTTTACCTTTCGCTTTTCTAGGAAACTTATGTAAATGGAATTACATGTGTCACCTTTTTTTAATCTGATTTGTTTTTTGTTTCATTTTCTTGTTTGCTTTTTTGCTTTTTGACTGCATCTTACTACATAGTTCCAGCTGGGCTTGAACTCACAAGGTAGCCCAGCCTGCCTCAGCCTCCAGAGACAGGTAAGCACCAGCATGCCCAGCTGATCTAGCTGCTTTCAAATAGAAAAAACGTACTTGAAATTCATCTCTGTTGTTCCATGTATGGTTAATTCTCCCCTTTTTATTGTTGAATACTATCCCACTGTATAGATGCACCATACTTTGGTTTTTCATTTGCTTGCTGAAAGATACTGAGATTTCAGCTTTTAACAATAAAAATAAAGCTGCAGGGAACATTTATATGTAGGTCAAGTGGGCTTTCATTTCTCCCAGACAAATACCTAAATTACTGGGACATACGGTAAGCATATGTTTATCTCTATTAGAAAATGTCAACAAAACAGCTATACTATTTTGCATTTCTGTCAGCAATGTATGAGAATTCCAGTTCTTATCTCCTTGCCAGCACTTGGTAATGTCAGTTTTTTTTTTTAATTTAATTTTATTTTGATTTGGTTTTGGTTTTTAGTTATTTTAGTACATTCAAGGTATTATCTCATTTGGTTTTCATTTGTAATTCTCAGTGACAAATGACAATGAACATATTTTTGTGTATTTATCTTTCATCCATCTAGCTTCTTATGTAAGAGAGCTGTTCAAAATCAGTAGTTTAGGGCTGGGGAGATGGCTTAGCAGGGGCCTGAGTTCAATCCCTGGTCAGAAAAAAAAAATTAGTTGCTTAATTATCTAGTTATTTAATTATTGCTACATTTTGAAAATCCTTATGTATTTTACACATAAAACCTTTGTATTTTAAATTACCATTGGGCCGGGCGTGGTGGCGCAGCACTCAGGAGGCTGAGGCAGGAGGATTGTTGTGAGTTTGAGATCAGCCTGTGCTGCAAAGTGAGTTTAAGGCCAGCCTGAACTGCATAGTGAGACCCTGTCTCAAAAAGACAAAAATAAATAAATTACCTTTGGATTTTTTTTTTTTTTTTTGCAAAACCGAAGATTGAACTCAGGCCCTTGCACTTGCCAGGGAAGCGCTTATTCCACTGAGCCATCTCCCCGGCCCCTAGATTATTTCTAATACCTAATACATCGTATTAGGTAAATATGTAAATAGCGATAGTCTGCGCCCATGCGGTGGGCTACCGGGCCCTCAAGGCTGCGAGAGTCAGCACAGCGTGGGTATCGCAGAACCACCTACAAGGAGCCGCTCCCAGATGTCTTTCGTTTCCTCTTCCCTGTTTACCGGGAACCTTTTGATTTTTGCACGTGCCAACCCTCCCCCATCAGTGCCTGTTTCGTCACTACAAACTCCGCCCCTCGCCCAATCCCACAAAAGCTTCAACCTCTGTCTCCACCTCCAGGGTCTCCCTGGCCCTACCGTTCAGGCAATAAAGGATTTCTTTGCTTTGCTTTTGCCGGCTTCTCTTTCATGGGGGGGGGACGGGACACCACGACACAAAGAGGGGTGTGTGTGTGTGTGTGTGTGTGTGTGTGTGTGTGTGTTTTAACTAAACCCTTGCTCTTGCCAGGGAAGCCCTTATTCCACTGAGCCATGTCCCAGGCTCCAGATTTTGTTTTTTCATTGCTGGTGATTGAACCAAGGCCCTTAGCTCTTAGTCTCCAGCCCTTTAAAAAAAAAAAAAATTTCTTTTTTTTTTGAGGATGGGTCTTGTCAGTAAATTGCTTGGGTTAAACTCAAATTTTGTAATCCTCCTGCCTCAGCATCCCAGAGGACTGGGATTACTGATGCTTGTCACCACACTTCACATAAACATATTTGCTACTGTTTTACTTAGGGAATAATGACACACACAAGTTCCTCCCAGACAAGATCTCTTCTTCAAAATATTTGTTATGTGGTCGGTTAAACCTGGATTCAGAACTTGGGAATATAGATATACTATAAACTGGGTGGCTTATAAACAATAGAAATTTATTTCTCACAATTCTAGAGATAGGGGATTCCAAGATTACCCTTCTGTCAAATTCTTATCTAGTGAAATTCCACTTTTTGCTTTCTACCTGGCACCTTCTTCTGCATCCCTATATGATGGAAGGAAATAGCAAGGTCGCTTCTACTGGGCACAAATCTCACTCAGAAGCCCCGTGGCCCCATCGCCTCCCAAAGGCCCCGCCTCCTAACACCATCACATTGTGATTAGTGTTTGCTACATGCCTCTTGGTGGACACCAATATTCAGTATTTAAAGTCTTGTCTCCTTAGCAGAGCCTTCCCACACTTTCCTTTCCCTGTGTGCTTTCACAAAAGGTTGTTTATGGGGCTGGGGAGATGGCTCAGTGGAATAAGCACTTCTGTGGCAACCGCAAGGGCCTGAGTTCAATCCCCGGTTCCGCAAAAAAAAGAGAAAGGTTGTTTACATATTTTACTATGTAAAACTCACTGAACCATTTCTCTCTCTCTCTCTCTCTCTCTCTCTCTCTCTCTCTCTCTCTCTCTCTCTCTCTCTCTCTCACCTTTGAGCTCTCTGAGGGCTTAAGGGCAGGAATAACATTTTACACACCCAATACTCAAAGCACATTTATGGGAAAGAAGATGGGAAAGGTTGAGAGCTTACCTATCATGAACAAAAGCCCTGGGTTTGAGCCTAGAAGAAAAGAAAGAAGGTAGGAAGGAGCAAAGGAGGAAGAAAAGTGACTGATACAAAATTCCTTCCAACACAAAAGTTTGCCTCAATGCTGCACAAATACACATCCCCAAATCTGTGGTAAATAATTCTCCCTGATAACCATTACGTTAAGGTTTTTAAAACAGTGCCTCGCCATGTTTTCCAGCCTGGCCTTGAATTCCTGGGCCCAACTAATTTTCCTGCTCTATTTTCCCAAGTAGCTGGCAACTACAGGTACACAGCACTGTGCCCAGCTATTGTATTGATCCGAATGACTTGACCAGATGAGGGTAAAACAGCTCATTCCACCCCTGATGCAGCTGTGCCATACCAACATGGCCTGATTCTCATTCAGGCTCAGGAATGAGGTGCTGGCACCTAAGAGGTTGCAACACATCATCCTTAAGGAAAATGTACCTATTTTTCAATGTTCCGGCCTGTTGCATCAGATTCTTAAGTAGCGTTACAACATGTCTTTGGCTTTGAATTGTTCTCAGTTCTCCCCAAGTAAAGAATCATGTGTAGTCGATGTTCACTTCATTTACAACAAAACAACCAAGAAAAATAAATACAGCAATGTTCCACCTGCCAACGCTGAATGCAAGGATGTGTTTGCGTGAATACACTGCACAGGTTGAGAGAAAGGGAAGAAAGAGGGGATCAGATGCTAAGGAATGGAAGAGAGGAGTGTCCGAAAGGGATATAATTTGAAAACTCACCACAGGTACGCAATCACCAGGTGCCTCGATACCCGGCAGTAACATTCTGTAGCATGTCTGTGAGTCCTCCTTCTCACACAGTTTAATGACAAATTATTGCGCTCTTCTAGATCCATTAGTTCAAGTGATCACAACAACAACTTGGTGAGGATGCACTGGTTTCCCAAATACATTTAGAGATTAGACACAAAAATAATGAGCCCACCCACAAGTTTGTCCTGGCCTTAGCAGATGAACATCCCCTGGAGGAAAACTGCCTTAGACTTCCAACTAATCAGATCCACCCTTCTCCCATCTACCCCCATTGGAAAAGCAAATGGCTTTTCCAGACCCTAAATCCAGGCTAAAGGACAGGCTGAAAAGGAGACATGGGCCTCATGGGAGTTCTTCTTAGCCACATCCCTCCTATCTCCTGGGATCCCCCCATCTCAGTATCCCCAACAGCTAAGACAGGCTCTAACCTGTCTAGTGGGAGTGCTCTAACCACACTGAGGAAGCCACCCCTTTAAGGAGACCCTCAGTAAATGCACAAATTAGCAAGGTGCCCTTTTTGCCCACATCCTCTCTCCCTCAAGTACACTAGGAGGTGGGAAACCAACATACACTAGGCAAATAGAAGGCTTTGGGTCTGAGCCTCCTTTCCTACCATGGACTAGGTGGTCTTGGAGAAACACCTCAGTGCATGGAGACTTAAAAAAAACAAAAGGAGGGGGCTGGGGAGATGGCTCAGCGCTTCCCTGGCAAGTGCAAGGGCCTGAGTTCAATCCCCAGTTCCACCAAAAAAAAAACCTGAAAGGAGGTTCAGATGGAAACTTCTTCCTTTGGGATGCTGTACCCCTCTCTCTCTCTCTCTTTCTCTCTCTCTCCCTCTCTCTCTCTCTCTCTAACCAGGAATTGAACTCAGGACCTTGGGATTGCCAGGTAGGCACCTATGCCACTGAGCTATTTCCCCAGACTGCACTTCTCTTACCATAAGGGTTTTCCCAACCATAAAACATCCTGGGGCAGTTGCAGTAGCATTCCCCATTTCTTTCCAAAGCAACCACAGAAAGTGACAGGGTTCTTTCATCTCACTCCAGGAGAAACTGAGGTACACAGAACCGGAGATGCTCTGATAGTCATTCCAAACATAGCCGGTGGTCTGTTTTGTTTTTAATGAAACAATTATTGAAGCTATTGGGGTATCACTTTTCAATAAATGGCAGGATACTGCTGGCTAGAAATATTTAGTCACCATAAGGTATTTCCATCTGGCAGAGAGTGAAAGGATAAATGTGAGATCGAGTGTCACACGGAGACAGTTGGCCCTGCTCTCCTTGAGATTATTAGGAAGAATGACAGCACAGGCTGAGGCAGCAAGACCTAAATCCATGCCCTTGCTCCGCTGCCTGGTGTGACCTTGAGCAGCAGCTCCAAGGTCATTTCCTCATCAATACGGCTCCTTCTCAGAGTGGTCAGCAGGATTAAAAGCATAGTGCAGATAAGCAGCACAGCATTTTGAGTGCTCCACAAAATGTTTGCTGTTGTTATTATGTATAGAAGAGGGGAGTGGGGCAAGCACACACTTACAAAACTGTATGTTTTGTTTTGTTTTTCTGTGTACAGACTTTAGCAAAATTCAAACCAAGAACTTCCAGCAGACAAAATGCAAAACTGAATATTTGAAATCACAGAAACTGGAGAAAATCCTTATGCTACTATCTGTGTGCTACTATGAAAATCAGGTTTGTAGAAAAGGCATGGAGGTTTGCGACAGAGGTACAACTTAATATTCAGTCACTTGTGGTCTTCTGTGTTTTTCCCAATTAGGGTTGAAAGGAAAAGCCCACATCATTAAGAAGCAAGATTTGTCAGGTAACCTTCTGCCCTTCCATGTATATGGGGTGCAAGGTAAAGGGACTTTGAAAGTTTTATTTGGATCAAGGCTTCTAATTACTTATCCATACTGGTTTTGAAAGAACTTTCTTTTTTTTTGGTAACATAAAAGGGATGCAGTTACCTATCTAACTTCAAAATGAAAAGTTCACTCTGAAGAGTCAAACTTCCAGGGTCTTGCTATGCAGTTTGGACTCACAGCTATCCTTCTGTCTCTGCTTCCCTAGTGCTGGGATTACAGGCATGTGCCATGCCTAGCTAATCTCCCCAGCCTGGGGAAGGAACTTCGGAATCCAGGGGGCGGTGGGTGTAACTCACTGGTAAAATCCCTGCTTAGCATGCACTGGGCCCTGGGTTCCAGCCTCAGAATCAAAAGCTAATTTTTTTTTTCCCCCAGCACTGAATATTGAACCCAGGACATCACCACTGAGCTGCATACATCTCTAGACCCCTAGTTGTTATTTTTCTTTAGATAGTGTCTTGCTATGTCACAAAGTTGCTCATTCTGAGCTTACAGTTGTTATACTCCTGCCTCAGCCTACCAGAGTACTGGGATAACAGGAATGTGCCAGTTCATTTTTAAGGAAACTGAAAGATGGGACATTAAGTTAGCCAACTAAGGGAGAGTTAGGCAGTGGAGCTCAAGTTTTCTGTTAGGTTAATGCAAACAAAGCAAGGTAAAAATATCGAACAGGGGAGTGGCAGGGATATAGCTCAATGGCATAAGTGCCTGCCTGGCAAGTGCAAGGTCCTGAGTTCAATCCCTGATACCACAAAAAAAAAAAAAAAAAAAAAAAAAAAAAAAAAATTATATTACACAGGGTAGCTAGGGTGTCCTGGATGAAAAACCAGAGCTGAGGAATATGCTTCTAAATGAAAGTTAAAGTATTCAAGTTGTATTTATAGATCATATTGAACCTGTGCATTCATATTTTTTGCATTCATACTTTTATAACTCATATAAGCAACAATTAAATTTCACCTAATGTAAAAGGTATTACCTATCCACCCTCAGAATGAAAAGCCCTCCCTGAAGAGATAGACATTGTTCGGTGTGACACTATGAACTGTAGCGTACCTCACTAAAATAGATTTTCCTGCTTTTAGAGATTTATAGCCTACGAAACCAGCTTTACTCTGCAAGTCACTCCAGGATATATTTCTAAATGTTATTTACAGTTGCCAGCCAGTAAAGGATACATTTCAAATGCATCTTGAAATAATAGTGGCTTAAGCAAGATAAACAATCCCCTGTAACAAAAGTTCCTTCCGTTGAAAATGCCTAAGGGAGTTCAAAAAGCATAATCGCTTCACTTTACTGTAACACTGATATGCTTTTCCTGCTCCAGCTTTCCCCTGCTTCTTTTTTAAAGTACAAAGAGCACCCATCGTCTCAATCGCCCTAGCTTTCAAGCCAGTTGACAATAGCAGAATGCAAATTACTCAATAATGACAGCTTCAAATAGCCACGGTATAATAGGAGTTTAGCAGAGGTGTGTGGGTGGGGGGGACAAAACAAAATAGTGACCCCACACAACACATACATTCTCCTGCCTCCCTCATGATCCGTCCCCACCTGCCAAGCCAGCTTTATCTCCTGGGACTTCCCAGAACTTCCCAGAACTCCCCTCCCGGAGTCCGTCCTTGCAGAGTCACCAACTAGACAGAATCGGTCCCTTGCTCCAGAATCCTCAAGGACTTCTAAATCGGTTAAGATTTGCATTTGGCAGCTAGTAGCAGAGCCCAGAAATAATAGTTTAAACAAGATAAAAGTTTATTTTTCTTTTCCGTAAAGGAATTCTGGAGATAAGCAGTGCTGAGCTGGTATGGCATCGCCTATGGTTCCTGTATCTCTGTACTCCACAAAGCACCTTCTATCCTCTGGAACAAAGAAGGCCTCCTCGAGTTGCATCTGTCCTATCTGCCTGGGGGCTGGAGGGGGGGCAGACAGGTAGATGTCAACCTTCTTTTTAAATCCCTTCATTGGATTTCATTAACACTTCATTAATAATCGCAGATAGAAGACAGTAATTCTGTGACAACACCGAAATAAGACAATCTATCACTCACAAAGTTTTAGCTAATGCCAACAGTATTCTCAGAATACCATAATAGAAACTGCAGGGTATAACTTAAACTCTTAAAACAATCTGCCTTAAAATATCTATGTACAGGGGTGGGTGAGTTGGCTCAGTGGAATAAGCACTTCCCTGGCAAGTGCGAAGGCCTGAGTTCAATCCCAGTTCCAAAAAAAAAAAAAAAAATCTACATACTTCAGAGCTGGACATACAGCTCAGAGGACAGCCTTGCTTAGCACATGTAAGGCTATAGGTTTGATCCCTAACCCAGTTATCAACGTCATCTACACAACTGGCTCACCTACCTGGCAAGCCTAAGGTCCTGAGTTTGATTCCCAGTACCAAAATGTAAAAACTTAAATTCAATTTTAAAAAAACAACAGTGGCTCACCATGGTGCCTGAAATTTTCAGAGTTAGAGACTGCTACTTTTGTATTAAAAGCTGCATGTTTAGTACAAGTTATGCTATTATGCTGATGAAACAATGGAGAGTTATTATAAGTAGAAAGCAACTTTGACACACATGAATGTCAGGCATACACAAAATATAGTCAGTCATGCCAGCCCCCAGGGCGTGCCGAGACAGCCAGTGGCACTGGGAGGGGTGGTGCACACCTGTAATCCCAGGGCTTGGGAGTCTGAAACCAGGAGGATCACGGTCACTACACAGTCTGATCAGTGTAGTGAGACCCTATACTTAATACCTTAAAGAAAAAAAAAAAAAGACAAAAAATAACCAATGCTATCAAGTGGCACACAAATGCCAAGAGCAAAAGGCTTCAGAGAAGGTTAAGAGGTTTAAGTTTAAGCATAGCTTCTGGTAAAGTCGAGAAAGGAGGGGCTTGTTAATGTCCTAATGAGATAAGAGACCCACCCATGGCTGCTGCAGTGCTCGGGGCAGCAGCCTACACCCAGCACTAAATACAAAGAGGCCTTGGAGTGGCAGAAGTTAGCCTGTGGAGGGCGAGTGAAAGTATCTCCTGCACAGTCCAGGGCAAAGGTGGTACTCGCCATGAACCCAGGAGTTCTGAGTTCCAGTCCTGTCTCAGCCACTCCCTGGCTGGGTGATCTTGGACAACAGCCAACCTCTCCTGGTGTCATGTCACAGGAGAGGCCTGGACTAGAAGCTCAAAAAGGGTCAATCCTTGATACTAACAGTGCGTGCTAGGATGGCTCCCTAAACAGGCTGCTGAAAGCTTAACACAGAAGGAGCAAGAGGGAGTTCCAATGTAGGGCGACAAGGCTGCTCTGCTCCCAAAAGCCAGGGGTGTCATTTCAGAAGCAGGGCAATGACTTACCTCAGGCTAGCTCAAGGTGACCCTCAGCTCCTATAGAGAGACCGTGGCACATTCCAGAGTAAAAATATAACGATGAAAGAAGAAACATGCATGGAGCTGTCATTTTGTGTAGTCTTGTTCTAAGTTCTTCACATATATCTGAGGGGTTTGTTTTGTTTTGTTTTGTTTTTTTCTCTTCTTTTTCTCCAGAGAAAAACAATTTTCAGATTGTGAGCTGGGTATAGTGGCTCATGCCTGCCATGGCTGGGGCAGAAAGACTGAAAGTTCAAACTCAGCCTAAGCAACTCAGTGAAACCACATTTCAAAATTTAAAACAGAGGAGAGGGCTAGGGTTCTTGCTCAGTACAAAGGCCTGGGTGGTCCTACTACCACCAAAACAAGAAAAAGGAAAGGAAAGAAGAAAAACACTTGGGATGAGACAGCAACAAAGGAAGAGACAGAAGCGAGGTATGTAGGCCAAGGCCTGAGCCACGGTGGGAAGGTGGGAACTTGATTCTGTTGCCGCTCAACAAAGGTCTTACTCAGAGACGATCCCTGTGCTCCCCCTGGGCAGTGACCCCAGTCCGTTTTGGGGCCTTCACCAAATCCCACTCCCCCAGAGCATACCCACTTTCCCACATTAAGCCCACTGGCCAGAGACATCCACAGGAAGCTCTCCTCAGACACACAACACCAGCAGGGCTGCCAGCACTGACATCCAGGGGGATCTGCCTGAGATAAACTCAAGCTCCCTCCTTCTCAGTTTCCATCAGCACTCCCCTCTTCTGAGTGAAGATTTGTGCCATTCTGTCTTACTGGATGAGGGGTGGAGGAGAAGTGCAGGGTGGGAAAGGAAAAGGAAACAAAGAAGATAAGATGCAGGAGCCAGTTCAGGTCTGGGATGGGGCCAGGGCTCATATTTAGCGCTATTGTTTTCAAGCAACTTGAAAGAGGACTCTTTTTCCTGGAGACTGAAAGAGAGGGAATCATAGGTCACTCGGACGGGCTCCCAGGGAACCTGTGAAAGCTTGAGGCTGGCAGCTGAAGAAATGAGCTATGGTGAAGCGGAGATCTGCTACCAACTCTTAAGTGCTTCCCCTTGTGGCTGCTCCCTGGGTCACTGACCAACTCCAGGTCATTATACCACTTTAGCCAGCAGAGGTCTCTCTTTTACTAATCTTCAGTTTCCCAAACAACAAAACAACTTCCTTCCCTCGCCGGGTTCTTAGGACTCCCCTTTTGGAATCTCTGAAGCTAAAAAAAAAATACCAAACTATTTGGTCAAAGTATCTGTGCACACGGTTTCAGGGTGCTCAACAAAACTGGAGGCAAAAATGCCGAGCTATTTGAAGAAAAGGATTCAACATTCACCCCTCAGTTGTTCACTTGCTCAGTACATCCAATTAGAGACACAGAACAAAACACTGGTTGGACTCTAAAACAGTGCAAGCAACTACCTAACTCATTGGGACAGAGAAAGGGGAACCTCAGTGAAAACCAGCAGCTGGGCAGAGCAGCTCCTGAGACCTCTGGTGCAGTAGGCGGACACTCATGGTTCTTGCTCCTGGGTCCTTCGCTTGCATCACTACTTCCCACGCCGGCACCGGGGATCAAACTCAGGACCCTGTGCTTTCCAGGCAGACACTTAAGCCACTGAGCTTTATTCCCTGCTCAGCTTTGGGTTGTTTTAAGCAGCGTCATGGGGAAATACAGAGATGCATACTTGATCTTGCCTTCCCACATTCTATTAGAATGATACCAACACAAAATTCAGGTTTTAACTAGAATCAGATGAGAAAAAATAATTGAACTTAATTGAAGCTGCTCAAGTTATTGGTTGGTTGGTCAGCTGTTTGGTTGTTGAGACAGGTCTCCCTGTGTCCTTCAGACTGGCCTTGAATTCACTATGTAGCCCAAGGTGGCTTCAAACACTCAAAGATCCTCCCACCTCAGCCTTCCCAGTACAGGGATTATAGGAAGGCACCAGCACACAGGCTTCAAGTTATTCTCTTAAGTAAGTTAATGGCTTCCCAGTGTCCTCTGAGTTGAGAACTGCTGGCCAAAGTGCTCGTCCTTCTGCCCTTAGTTCACTGTTTACCTGCTAAAGCACCTTCAAGGTCCTTCCATGACCTCATGCCTAAGCTACTCTCCTTCTCCTCCTTTGGTTAATTCCTGCTCAGCCTCCAGGTCTTGAAGGTCATTTCCTTCTAAGAGATTTCCCAGCTACAAGGTTTGGCTCCTGCTTCAAATTCAAGGAATCCTACAGAGAAACCTCTGGAGCACCGAGGAACAAACCACCAGTAGGGGGATAGATCCTTCTAAACTCACCCCCCAGTGAACAAGGACAGCTGGGAAAGCTTTGATTTTAGCCTCTTCTTGCCCCTCAGATGGACAATTTTACATGAAATTCAAAGTATAAAGCATAAAAAAAGCAGTTCTAGCACCTGCTTAGGCAAGCACAGGGACCCGGGTTCGATCCCCAGCAGGACATGCATCGTAGGCCCTGCTTCCAGGTACAATGAGCCACTGAAGCCAGATGTGGTGATGTATGCAGGTAATCCCAGTGCTGGGGAGGCTGAAAATGGGAGGTTTGCTACAAGTCCAAGCTGCATAGTGAGACCCTGTAGCTGTACAAATACATTAAAAAAAAAAAAACACACAGTTCTGAGGTCCCCTCAGAACCCTTCCTGCAATTCTATTTGCTAGAGCTGGGATTCCTTGCATATCTCCAGCATCTGACTGTAGCTCCAGGAGGACATCCTCCTAGCAAAGACAATAGGCTGCAGCCTGAGTATGCAGGCAACAGTGAAGACATGTTCAGAACTCTGCGCAATCACAAAGTGATACAGCAACACACCTTCTTAAAATTAACATCATAAGTGTCCGCTGTTCAGTCTGCACTGCTATACTATCATCTTTCCTGTGAATCTGTGGTTTGTGGCTGAAATGTTAGGAACCTGGAAAATAACCTGACCTGCAGCAGTGGAATACTTGCTCTTGATAAGGAGGCAGGGATTACAGGGCTGCAAGCCAGAAGGAACCTGTAAGTCATCTTGTCCAACCTCCCCCCTTCACAGGAAAAATCAAGAATCAGAATATTCTCATCTATACGTGTTTTTTTTTTTTTT